>JANPWX010000038.1:7153192-7343192 GCA_024734555.1 Trochalopteron elliotii
AATATTTTTTTTTTTACCTTAGGCTTTTTTTATATCCTAACCAGTATCAAGCGTAGTTTTATTCATGTCAGGTCATTTATGCATTTGTCCTCTTGTGCAAAGGACATAATTAAAATTCTATATTATACATGGAAACAGGGGGTATAAATCCTCTTACACAACCAGACTAGAGAAAGGTCTATTGATTTCTACTGGCTAGAGTCATGCCATTCCTACAGTAACACACACATCCAAAACCATCTCTGCAAAACAAAGGAGCTTCCGTACAAAAAAATTACCTTGGCTGGAAAGACAGTCAGCCCTGATTCTCTGTAGTGTGGTGGTCTAATTTCAAGCACCACTTCTGCTTCAGAGCCAGTACAGGAGAGCACCACAATGAAGATTTCATTGTTATCTGAGAATTCCTTTTCTATAAGAAGGTGTTTCTTCCATAAGGTATACTACCTGCACTGGATGTGGGCTGATTTAAGCACAGAGATCAGGAGGCAGAAGCATGACTAAATACAACTTTGTACCACACAGGGAATTGTTACGTCCCAAAGGAACCCTTTTGCTCTCTTTCTTTCTGTAGCAATTAACAAGTTTAGCTTAGTTGACAATAAGTGTTAGTGTTAAGATCAATATGCAAAACCTTAAGTTAACCCTGCAGCATAAGGGAGCAGTTAATTTATAAGGATAAGGAAATAACTTCAGCATATCCAACCTGTCACTCACAAGGGAATGTTATGAATACCTGGAGAGTCTTCAAGAGGACCAGACTTGTAAGCATCATCAGCAGTGAGAGCTGAATTTAGCCACTAAATATAAGAAAAAGACAATGAAAAATCAGATCTTTTTCACTTAGCCTGTACCCTTTAGAGACCAGAGTAATTTGGGAAAAGGAGAATCTGGCAACATCCTGGTACTTTGACTTCTGGACATGCCTGAGAGAACAAGACTGGTGGTAGCTACAGGGGATGCATGACAATGGTGAAAACTCAGAGTTTCTTCTCCACTGTGCTGCTTCTCCCACAGAACAGGGAGTTTGCATAATTCCTAAAATTGCATGTATTTGTGTTTAAAATATTTCCATATGCAAACACATTTAGTCTCCCCAGTGTCATTCCCCTTTAAACCAAGACATCTTAATTTCAGCATTTTTTTTAATCTACCACCGAACAACCACCATACCCATAGAAATTTGGGGATTGCATCTTATATGATAGTGTTTATGTTGTATGATGCTCTTAATACTGCTGCTATGACTTTGTGCCTTGTAAGAGCAGAACTAAGAGCAGTATACACCCCTGACCACTAGAATATGAGATTGAAAAAGAAGGGTGGAAAAAATCCTCAGAGTATTAACTCCTAGTGATGACAATAAGGAAAGAAATAAGAAATCACTTCTCACAGGGATAAGAAAGTAGAACTAGAAAGAGTTTGCCTTTTATTCCAAGTACTAGCTACCAATATGGCACATGGAAAAGAAAAGGAAGGGTAAGTAGAACATACTGAGAAGCAACAATTCACCAGCTGTCATCCTACCAACTTCTACATTCTCCAAAGGGTTCTTTTACTTACTGACACCTTCTTCATTGTTAATTATAAGATTGAATCATACCATCATATAAAATGTTTTACCATGCAAGTTCATAGAAATACTTTCACTTTCCTTTCCATTTGTGTTGCCAAAAAACTCAAATTCTGCAAGATTGTATAAGTTGTTGATTACTACTATACAGGCCTGGAGGCAAACCTCTTGAAAAAATCTTTTTGCTTGACTTCTGAAGATTTTAGTTGAAGTTTTTAAAGGTTCAAACATCCTCAGTGTGATTCAAAAGTTTTAACCAAAGAAAGAGTATGTTTTCATACTTCTCTCTTTGAGGAAGTGATTTATGTGTTGAATATGGCTATGGTAAAATTAGAAAACTACCCAAGAATATATTTACATGTTTAAGCTTTTTAGATGATTAATATCATTCTTCCGTTTCTTTCTTCTTTCAATCACTACTTATGTGTTTATGGAATTTAAAGGGGGAAAACATGAGAAAATTTTTTTTTCCTCTCAGGTTTATTTCATATATCAGCTTCAAACACATAGGGCCCATATTAATACTTATTTATTTAAATCATCGTTATTTGATTGTATATATTTAGAATAGACTACTGCTGGGTTTCAGCTGAATTAGAGAGGCTGAAAACATATTTTACCTTTAGGATCTCTGGAAAATACCTGAATATCAACAGACTGAACAACTGCACATTTTGTCCCTCTATTAACCATGAGCTGGATCAAGCTCAGTCAAGTCCAAGGAAGATCCTTATTGAATACACAAGGAATTAGCCTGATACTTTTGACTTGATGTCTATACAAATTTCATAGAGTGGCTACAAGGATGCTTTAAAAATAAATTATATAGTTTTTCTCAAGGAAGCATTTTGTGGCAATCTACTGGACGAAATTATTCATTAAAATTCCTGGAGCTTGTTAAGCATGAATACATGGTATTAAATGTAGCAACTTGAATTTTTATTTCATTAAAAAAATCCTGAATTGAATGTTAATTATATAAAATAAAATAAAATAAAATAAAATAAAATAAAATAAAATAAAATAAAATAAAATAAAATAAAATATTAATAAAATAAAAAATTAAAGGTTTCTTTTCACAGTCAAGTCATATTTATAAAAATTGAAACTGTTTAACAGATAAGTATTAAACACTTATTATTTATTGGTTTTATGGAATTGAGTTTCCTTTAAAAGAAGAAGAAAATAGAGGAAAGTGTAAAAAAAGAGAACTAAGTTTTACTTCATTGTACAGGCATGAAACAAAACAATGCATAAAGGTATTCCCCTTCCCCTAAAGTCATGTAGGTGTGCAGTCACAGATTCTCTTTTAATGGCAGGTGATGATCCTCAGGAAATATGATGCTTCCTCTTAAATAAGATAACCCAAACATAGTAAAGAGCAAGCACTTTAGAAAGACATTTGTTTAATTCTGTTGTTATCTTTCTATCTCACTATATGTTGTGATTGCTCAAATATGTTGGATATTCCTCAAGGCAAACACTAACATCTGCTCTTGCAATCCTTTCCCAAGCACAGATATTAGTGATTTCAGTGGAGATTTTCCCTAGGGAATGATTTCACACTTGGGGGTAGGATGAAGTTAGATAATTTAGGGCTTGATCTACAATGTGTTGAAATTCAGCGGAATTGGGAAAGGTTCAGCAACACTTCACAGGTGGCCTCATCTTGCATCATTCAGAGTAACAAGAGTTTTTAATGCTGAATTGAATAAGAGCAACATCTGGGCTGGCACAAAGGTAAACCCATATGGGATTTCCCTCACTCACTATCCTGGCTTCAGTGAGATTATATTTATGACAAGAACAAGAAGAACTGGCCTTTAGAAGACAAATTTTTAAACCTTAAGACCAATATTTTTAAATTAGAAGGATGAATTTCCCCATTTCTTTTCAAAAGCTGCCTGGCTGAAAATTCAAGTGTAGAAATAATCTCCATTTTAGGGAATTCACACTGAAACAGCAGAAATGGCTCATCCTTTTTTACCTCATTTTTTTAGTACCACTGAAGCTACCACTTTAAAAAAAAGTCCTTCGTTGCACCATAAACCATTTTTTTCCTCTTTGCACTGCACCTCTTTTCATTGTCTCTCTGCTATTAGATGTACTAAGGAAAAAGACTCAAAAGTATTAAAACCAGCTAGTAAGAATGAGAAATTCTGCTTATTAAAAGAGTAATGACAGTGTCATGTGCTGTATTTTTCATTTCTCTTATTAGTAGCTGGGCATTATTTAGCTCCCCTCACTGAAAAATATCATGCTGATTGTTGTCACTTGCAAAGGAGGGCATTTAGCTTTTAACCACACCAATGTCTCTAAAAAGGTAGGTCTCTCACAGAAATAGCCCAACCAGCACATTTATTTATCAAATTCTCTCTAAAGTTCTAGCTCTGTAAGATCCTTTTCATACAGTTGTGGGCAAACACACACCTTAATGCACATATAGAAAAAAAAAATCACTGAATCATAGTTGGTATGCTATTTCTCTTATGACTGAAAGACTGCAAGTTTGTATTCAAAAGTTTCCTTTACTGATTTTTTCACTATGCAGTGGTATCTACAGGCTGTATAGTTCACCTGACAATGTAGGACATTATTTGTGCCTCTTAGATCAAATAACAGGGTATGCTGATTAGAAATTTTAACTTCAATGGTACAGAATTATTTAAATGTAGTACAGACTTGGTGATAAGCCAGTCACTAATTTGGTCAGATTTTGACTGCTGATACTACTCTGGGATCTCATTGGCATACTGTCATCTCTCATTTTGGTTGCCAGTAAAACTAAAAACGATGTCATCAGTCACAAACAATGGAGTAGATTGAAAAATAACAATACAAACAAAGTTATGCAAGAGCTCTGCATATGCCTGGGTTAGTTAAACAGATGGTTTCATCATAAGCTGGTGTTTGACAAGAAATGCTGGTTTAAACTGTATGAAGCTGCTGCTGGTGATGAAGGCCCAGAGGGGTGTGACTGTCATGTCCCCAGTGGAAGAAAATAACTCTGAAATCTTACATCACTATGTGATTCTGCTTTCCTTGAAAGACTGCAGGCTGAAACCACAGGCTGAGGCTTTGCCCTATATATCTCTACTTTTGAGCAGTATAGAGTCAGTCAAGCCTGAAAATCATTAGGATCTAGGCTGCATTTGTGACACTTCTTCCCCAGCTTTACCTCTGTGTCTCAGTCTTCTGCTCTGGTAAGTGCAGCTGCAATTCTCACTACTTCTACAGATTACATTGACAAACTATAGAAAAATAGAATTTTCACCACTTAAAAAACATTAAGGGACTGGTTGGCTGCTGGTTCCCTCTCTGTGGTGTGAAAGTGATTTGTCATGTCTAATGAGAGAGGTGTAATTTGACTGGCTTGAACCCACGTCCCTTTTGAAGCTCTCTGTCTCTCCACTGGTTACAGACGCCAAAGGTAGAAGGAAGCCAAATTATTGCCTTGGACAATTCATCTTGTTTGTAGAAAGAAGAGGTAAATTTTATCTAATCCATTTCTGCAAAATGATAAGAGAGTTTTAGAATGTAGGCCATCTCCTTTATGCCTTTGGGAAATGTACCTTTATTAGAAAAAATTATATTTTCCTCCTAGTAAGAGATGGGGTTATAGAAGGAATGGGTAGGTATTTTGTATTTTAAGAGAATTTATTTACATAGTTCTTTTAAAAATGAGACAAAGTAAGTCTAATACATTTCAAATTAAAACATCACAAAGACCCTGAAGGGTGGTGGTTTCCATCTAGAAGGTAGTAATTCTCCTCTTACTACAGAAGTTCACCAGGATGGGATGTATTTTAAATAACCACACATACAAACATGCATTCTATCAGCATCATTGAGAAGATGCCAAACACAGAGTGTGTTCCTCTCTCTCTCCCAAATACCTGCACAGACATAGACACAGGCACAGAGCAACTATATCGCTGCCTCCACTTTTACTAAATTAGTTCTTCCCAGGCCCAGTCTTGACACCCAGCCACAAGGCAATAATCTAACCAGCATCACACAAGCAATGTGCTCATGGTGTTTTCTCACACACACCTGTGAAAGGCACCTCAGAAAATAGACTTACAAATATCAGTGAGATGTGGAAAGTGTCTGCATGCTCGGAGTACAATCCACTTGTTCTTGGCTGCATAACGGACAGACCAGCTGGGAAAAAGACACTTTCCCCATGCCGATTTGGGAAATCCTGTGTGTGTCAGTAAACCAGTTGAATGCCACTAAACTAATAAAATGTCCCACAAGGTAGCAGCTCTCTTACTCTACCTTGCAGGGACTTGCCTGAAGGAGAAATAAATCATGAGCTGTGTGTTATCATGATGTTCATGTCTAGCTGCTGTGAGGAAGGCAATGACACATTCTTTTAGTCTTGTTAGTTGTTCTGACTGTACTGAAATAAGAAGAGTGTTTTATGTGTGTGTACATATTTTCTGCTGTAGTCTCATGCTGCAGCATGATTGAATGTGGTTCTTTTGGTTCTTGTTATGTAGCTTGAAATTATTTTTATGTCATAAAAATTATCTTTGATGGTTTTGAAATATTTGTTCAGCCCTATAAGGCCTTTATAAAGTTACTGTTTTCTTATAAGCCTTCAAAATGAAAATCTTAGAAAAACATGTTGGAGATGGAATAACAGCAAAGTGTAAAAAGTTCCAGAATGTATTAGGCAGCACAAATGAGTAGTTTTGTCTACAACTGCACACTTTTATGGCTCATGCAATCACCTCTGATTATCACAGTGCCTCATTTCTACTGTTTCTCTGAATTACAGTGACACAGAAGCTGCTGTGCTCAGCTCTGGGCTTGGGTGCTCGCAGCAAGCCTCAGTGACAGGCCACTCTCAGCTGCTCCTGGTCCCCAATAATTAGCCTGCTGTGGCAGCTACCTCTTGTGGTTTTGCCTGTGAGAGACATTTGACACGGCAGACATCAGAGGGATTTTTCAGGAGGCTCTTGTGGCGTCCGAATGGCTCTTAATTAACCACTTAGGTATCCTCGTTCACTCTCCTGCTTGGCACTTTCCAAATGGTAGGGGTTGCACTGTGGATCTAAACACCGGGGAAGCATGCTATCAAAAGATCTTGTAAATGAAGGCTTGTGTAAATTATTTTTAATGATTCCCTCCTGGCACATCATTATGTTTGTAGTTACACACAGGCACTTCAGAGATGGCTCATCTTCCGTAAGGTCAGCTGCAGGACCACCATAACTAGCTGCAGTCAGTAAATGGCTTATTAATTAGCACAGTGATTTTACATTGCTAAGAGCTCTGATGTATGGAGCTAGAATTGTAATTGTGTAGGATCGAAATAATAAGCCATCTCAGGGCTCCTTATGCAAATTGCCATATTATAAAATCATTACCTATCTAAACACTGAGTTTTAATAAGAATTACAATGATGAATTTTATGATAATTGACACTCAAATTTTAATCTCTTGGATTTTTATCATTTTGGTGGTTAAAGTGTGTTTCTAATTAAATGTTGCTTAAAATGCAAAGGATTGTTTAACAATTCTATTCAGTTCTTCTAGTTCAAATCAGGTTATTCTCTTTGGTCATAGAAGATGGGCCTTCTTAGTAATAGGTATATGACATTATGTATTACTTGCAGAGTAAGATGTTTAATCTTTCTCTTTTTTAACAATTATGATTTTGATGGCACTGTATTGTCAGCTGTGAGATAGAGCATAGTGTGTGTCATTGGGTCTGACTTCCACAGTAAAAATGACTCAAAATAAGGAATTAAAATGTAGGGAAGATTTTGAATGTTTATGACATTTAATAGATTTTCCTTCTTTATTTATTATTCCAAAGGGTTTAAACAGAGATCTGATGATTTTAATCTTAGATATGCATGCAAAGCTAACAAATTTTAAATTACTATTTATAGCATAGTACAAAATACCTAAAACCGATAGATAGGTCATTAAAATTTCACAATTGTATTTGCAGACAGATTTTATTTGCATATTACAATGTTTGTTTGTTTTACAACATTTTTCTTCTGTGAAATAATTACTTCAAAGCAGATGCATCAGCAACAAATCTGGAAAAAGTTTTTATCGGTAGAGGCACAAAGCATCGATCTGAATATACCTCATTTCAGTGCCTCTCCTAAGATCTTCCACTGCTTGAAAATTCTCTAAAGAGCAGCAAATCATACACATTAACTTGTTAACACAGTGAAGACAAAATTCTGAGAAATGAAAAAGTTTTCTCCTATGAATTGATCATTCCAATGCAGAGTATGGCATTGAGGAAATAGTCTATATGAAATGAAAAGCAGAGAAATATGCGAAGAATGGATGTACCAAATGAGACTACAAGTCCATCTGAAGGAGAGTTCTTTTTCCATCAATGACCAAAAATGTGTGTCTTCACAATAGTGAAAACAGAGGAGGGGAAAAAAACGGGTATGTTATTTCATCTGAATAGAGTTCAAGACCCTGCTTACTTGTAGCTCAGGAGCCTGAGTTGAATATGACTTCTCTCTATTTGCAATCCTCAACATCCTTCTTCCATGAGATTAATCGACTGTCCTTGGAGTCTTGTAAGCCTTCAGTACCCACAATTTCCTTTGGCAAGGTGTTCCACAGATCTATCTATAATTGCACATCCCTTGGTGTGCTTTGAGCACAGCTCCTCTTTGTTCCTATGAATAGATTTCTGCACCTGTACAGAACAAGCAAATGAACACCAAGACCCTCCATGCTGACAATAATTTTGAAGATACTAGAAAAATATTGTGATCCTAATACAAATAGCACTGCAAATGAAAAAATATACACAAAATTCCATAGCCACTGTTCAGATCTTAATAAAATATGGTGCAGTCTTTCCAGTTTTACAAAAGATCATTCTACAATGGATTGGTACAACTTAAAGGCACTTGAAACAACTAAAATGGAACAAAAAAAAAATATCTGTGGTATTCCCAAAGTATTGAGAGAATATAGCGGGACTTGAAGTGGTCACCTATTCCTATAACTTTTGGCTGCCATCTCAGAAAAATATCAATACCACAATATCATGTCCTGCAGCTTTCCACCAAATTTTTTCACTGGGGACATTGGGAGAAGATTGAAATTGACACCTGAAAATAAAATGTATAGATCAAAAGTGATTATTTGTGTTTTTCTGTGATTTAGATATTTCTGAATCACAAAAAGCCTGGAAAAAAAAAGGGAAAATGGTAATGAAAGTAAGTCTCTGCTGTTAATTACTATCTAGTGGGCTTCTTGCTGTTAATACTTTGAGGAAGTCCCTTCATGCTGATCTGCCATTATAAGGAGGTATAAGAATTAATGGAGATGGACAGGCACTATGTTGCTTCCGTGTTTTTTGTTTTAAACCACATTGCAAAACTGGAAAATAGACCCATATAGGAACTAAGAATTTTAAAAGTCAGAGAAGGTTGATAAAATGCTAAAATTGACCGATTCATAGGCTCCTGAAAATAAATGTTACTTGACTGGAAAAAGGGTTGCGGTGGGTTTCAATACATACTATACACATAAGCCTTTCTTTTAGCAAAGTAAATCTAGCTTTTACATCTGCATATAGAAAGAGGTAGTTGTAGTATGAAGCTGCATTTCACTTTGTGTGGATATATGTATTATGTGTAAAAGCTTGTTCCAGCTTGTAACTGAGCAAGGCCAGATCTTGGTGCTTTTATATGTTATATTGGACAATTTATAGAATTCGGAATGGCACTGAACTACAAAGTTTCATTCATACTTTTTTTCCTAAGTTTGTCTTGAAGTTTTATTTTAAGAAGAGTCTGCCACAACCTTATGTTTTGACAGCTATAAAGTATTGCTTAGGAAGGGGCAGAAAAAGCATACAATTGTTGTTACACTGTAATGACTGCATTTGGCAGAGAGGAGCGATTAAACCAAAGCCAGACAACTACCAAATTCTCTTTCCTGTGGTTTTGCTACTTTAACTCTGCTTTACAGGCATCCAATGGCATGGTCTCTTTACAATCTTTTAAACATTCCTCTGTGATTTTTGGTATGCTGTGCACACTAGAATGCAATCAACATCTGTTAATTTCTGTCCATTAAATGTATTATCATAACACATAAGCATGATGTTTTATTTGTATGGCTGAAATGAGACTTATGACCCATAATCCATCATCTTCCTGTCATATTTTTATATGTTGTCTATTCAATCCCCAGTACAGTTTAAAAAGCGTAAAGCAAAACTCTCCTTAAGTTATAGACCAGCTGCTGAAGTGTCCAGCTGAAGAGGTCATTGTGTTTTATTTTTGCTGAATCTAGCAGGAGTTGCTCATTCTAAGCCAAACATAATACAACGTGGATGTCCCCAGAAGATTAAAGTTGAACTACCATGTCTAAACTTTCTAGCAGGCATTTTTCTGAAAATATCATATTGCAACAGATAATGCTTAGAGAACATGGATTCAGCTTAAAAAAAAAAAAAGAGTAAAACATCAAGAAATGTTGGAACATTTTGTCACGTATGACTACAAAGAAACCCTCACTAATATTGCATGGATAAAAATAGGAAAAAGTATTTTGGGGAGTAGTGGTTTTTTAGCATAGACTATAATTTAAGTTTAAATCACCAGCTTATTTAATACTCTATCATTCTTTTCATTTTAAAATTCAGTTATATGGAGCTTAAAATTATTTTTAAAGCTTTGGCAAAATGTATGACTGCTCAAGAATTGGCTGTATTTTATTGTATTTTCATAAAAGTCTGACTGGCCAGTTAAGTCTGACATCAGGGATAAATAAAAGTCCTTTGCAGTCAAAACTTAGTTGTGGCTATTTTTCCTTACAGTAGTAGTGCAACTTCATATCAGTGTGAAGTCTAATATAAGATATAAGCAGTAATACCTACACATATTTTGCAAATTGTGGGTGGAACTTATTTTGAGTTTTGCACCCTTTCAAAAAATAAATAAACATCATAATGCAGCCTTGTATCTTTTTTCAATGGCGTCAATATATAATCATGGTAGATATTCATACACAAGAGAATAGATCTCACCTTTTTAATAAAGTTTGGAAATTACACAATGCAGGAGAAATGAAAGAAAAGTGAGAAGAATATAGTTTTGACTTACTCCATGTGACACCCAAGTGCCCAGTCAGCATGAACTGTAAGGAAACACTTACAAAGCATTAAATAAATATCAATGACGACCATAGCTTGGAACTGAGAAACATATACAGTAACCCAGTCCTGTCCATTTATCTTACAATTCCTACTCTATATATAGGGAAAGAACATCCATCTTTCGAAACGTGTATTACAAAATAAGAAGCTGCAAAAAGTGTTGCAGATATGTAGAACCTGTCTTGGAAGAAGGGAGATCTGAGTCACAATGTTTGTGGATGGTTAGAACCACTAACTGTGTTAGAAGCAACGAAAGAAAGTCCTGGCTAGTTAGAATAACCTAGTTTTTTATTGTTTATTTGGTTTTTTAAGCAGGGAAGAATTTCATTTTATTCTTTAATTTTGCCATTTAATGAAGTCAGGACAGAGTGACCTGATAAACATGGTGTTTCAGGTCTAAAGAAGCCAGTCTAGACTTGTCAGACTAATATATTCTTTATACAGATCATGAAGTAACTACAAACCTTAAAAGGTACTCTTCAAGGGGGCTGTGTGATCTCTTTGCATATTGGTAATATGGAAACTCGCGATGGCTGTATGCCCTCAAGAGCGTTTGCTAGACCCTTCTGGCCAACACAGCAGCAGAGCAAAAGCCTGACTCAAGGGTAGTTATAACCCACAGCATTCTTGTAAAAGCCTGTCAAGCACATCTTTCCCCTCAACTTCATGGGCAGCATTATCAATGGATTTGAAATCAGAAAGCTACATCCCCTGGAAAATCAGTGAAGACCTTCAATTTTCTTACCCTTGTGCTCCAGCCTCTCTTATTTTAGGCCATATGTTAAAACCTGTGTCATTTCCTGTCTTCATCTCATGCATGGATGATAAAAGTCTCTTGTGCAGCACCTGCACAAGACAAGAGGCCAGTAAACAGGAGGCTTTGTTTTTTAATTCTGATTTACCACTTATAGTGTAGATGTGTCAGACGGAATATATACAGTGTGTCTAGGAAGAATCTAAATACACATGACTCTATAATGTCAATGGAAAAATCCTTTTGGAAGCAGATATTCTCAAACCTTGGGCTTCTAAAATAGAAAGCCACTACCACCAATCTAAACGTAATTTTCTAGATGCTGTGGTGTAGGTTTTGTTTTGGCAAGAACTAAACAGGTGATCTCTTAAGTGTTCTTTTATCAAGTTCCCCATACAATAGTAGGTGGATGTGACCCATACCAGATTTTTCAAATGTAAGCTTCAGACACCTGTTTCCGTGACTCTCTTTCATGCATCTTTCATTTGCACAGCTAGAACAACTTGGGGATTCTTTTTTTCCAAACAGTAGTGCCAGCGAGAGAGAAATTGTTATTATCCATTTTTCCACTATGACACACTATCATTATCTTACTGAAGAAGTTGAATTTTAATATTTTCTGAATTTTTCAGTGAAAACTAATTTCCTGGAACAAGGAAAAGGCATTTCCACAACCTTTTTTTCCTCTTCCCAAGGTCTAACAATAAAACATGAATGTGGTCAGGCTGCCAAAAGAAGTCTCAGTAAATCTGAACAGGACGCATTAGCAAAATAAACACAGAATTTTTCACTAGCAGCCCTAGCAAGCCTTCAATAAATGCTTGATTGTGACTAAGATGATCACATATGGCAGCAACTGATAGCTGTAATATCATGTTCATATAGATCTCTGACCTGTAGTGCAAAAAATATTTTCCTCTTTGGGGAAAAAAAAAGAAAATAAAAACTTTAGTTACCTCCAGAGAAGCTCTGTTTATTTTCATACACGGTTAGTTTTTCTATCTAAATTTCTAAGAGGTTGAAAAATAGGTTTCACTGCAGGAGCTGGCTGCACCCTTAATTACTCACTCTAAATACTTGCTTCCCAACGAGCCAACCTTTCTCACAAGTCAGTACTCCTTTCCTGACTACTTTTGCTGCTGTTTTCTGCACGCCCTCTGATTTGACAATATTTTCACTGCATGGTGATATCCAGGGCTCTATATAGTATTCCAAACAACATGAAGCAAATGTCAACTCTTAACAGGGTGTTTCTTGTACTTCAGATGTAAGTTAGTTTTACTTTTAATTTACCTTTCAAATTCATTTATACAATTATGCACTATTATTCATGATTTATTTCCTCTCTCTTTCTAGGTCATTTCCTAGTGTTTCATACCATTGCTATATATTTGTCTTTGATTTCTGCTGAGCTTTGCTTGCCTTAAAAAGAATAATTACTAGGACCCTACATTTACTAGTGCTATTAAATCTTAAAAGGTCTTGAATTGAAATCACTCTAATTTTTTGACCTATGTCAAGTAGATCTTTAAATTCTGATATTCTAACAACTCTTTTTCTTTAAAATAGATTTTAAGAAGAATACTTACAGGAATTAATGACCTGAGGTATTACTCTTGTCCCCTTTCTTCAGTATAATCTCTACCAAGAAAATTGTCACTATTGAATAGGTGCGGTTTTTGTTCAGCAAATATTGAGTCTTAGAAGAAATGTTTAATTGCTTGTTGCTGGATTAGTGTTGATACCCTTTCTTGGGAGAGGAGTTTTGGCATAAACCACTTTTATACTAGCCACTGCAGTAAACTTCTTCTGGGAGTGGTTTCAGAGGATTCGAACAGAAAAGATTGCTGAGGTGACCAACTTTCTCTGAAGACCAGTGAGCTGGCATGTTAGTAACACCCCTGTTTTCAGGAGGAAGGTTGCAAAGATGTGTGAGGCAGAGATTAAGTCAAAGTAATATGTCTGTGTAAATGACTGCCCTGACACATCTGCCTTCCGTTTCAAAATTTGTAGTATTTCTGTACACATTTGTTGCTGCTGTCGACACATCTTGCTTTGTTTGCCATTCCTGACGATGCAAACACCATTTTTATTCACCAAGATATACATCTGTTCTCTCTTTGGCATCTCTGCCTATTTGAAGCAAAAAGATCTAAGGAGGGAGCCAATGGATTGAACTCAGGCATTTTTTTTTGGGTGACCACAGCAGGTTTACTTGAGTAAGTGTAAAAGCAACGAAAAAATGTTCCTCTGCTCACAATCCCATTTATCCTAGAGTTATGTGAGCATTTATACAGCCTTTTCTGAGCTGAGTCTGGCCCAGCAAAGATGATTTTAATTACAAGGATCACTCTATGTTATCATTACTCCAAGTTGTGCAACATTCTTGTATCTTTTAAATTTGTCATAGCACTTCACGTGGAATTCTGTGTGAAGAAGTTTCTGGTGGAATTTTCCATTGGTCATGCATATGCCCACTGTAGTCATTTCCAACATCATGTGCATAAAGCCTTTGCATGGATTTCATTTTGCAAATTATGTCATCCCATGATGGCTTCACACTTGCTCCTTAAGTTAATAAATGCCCTGCTCCTGCTTTCCCATCAGAGCAAAATTTGATCAGTAAAGCCAATTTCACAGTAAAAACATCTTTGAAAGACTGGAAAGGTGTGTTTCTTTTTTTTTTTCTTTGGGGGAGGGGGAAGTTGTGGGGTTTTTTGTTGTTTGTTGTGGTGGGGGATTTGTTTGTTTGTTTGTTTGTTTGCGGTTTTTTTTTGTTTTTGATTGGGCAGCAAGAATATCTAATGGAGGTACATGCTTATGTATTATTGTATATAAACCAAATTATACTGAGGAAATACGCAAGCTTCATGCCTTTAATTCCTCTATTGAAAAAAATGGATCTACAGAACCCTTTATTTCTGAAATAAAGCCATTCTGATGCTATACATTTAACAAGTTTTAATTAGGGTTTATTTGAAGAGCTAAACCTTCCCAAACTGTTTTTTCCCCAAATTTATCTTGTGACATTGATGCTTTTTAGTAAAGACACTTACAAGTAATAATTTCTTAGATGGTGTACTACTGGCATTCAGTAAGTAATAATAACAGTTAATCTTAAAGATCAAATGATCAAATGTCTGAAGATACTACTATTCAAGTTTTTTCAGGACTTCCATTCCTAGTGCCAAGTGTTAGTAATTTCTAACAAAAACTTTTGCTTTATTTATTAGATTTCTTAATGCCATACTTGTGATAATGATTGTGAAGCAGCAGCAAAGCAGTAGTTGATGTTTAACCAAAGAACAGTAAATCCATTGGCATGGATCAGGAACCACTGCTTGTTTTATGATACATCCTTGTGATATCTTTCCTTCACACAGTCAAAATAATTTCTTCTTCTGGATTTTTCTATTATCTTTTCTAAAATTTATAATGCTTATTGGAACTCATGTCTTAGCCTCCTAGCAGTGACTCACTTGTGGAACATGACGTGCTCTTACACACATATGGGTATCTGGGGAGGTTGTAATACCCAGCTATAGCTGGGTAGCCAAAACCACCTTATGATACTCTGCCAGCTAAGTTAGGGCCTGTTTAAATCTTATTCTTTCCTATTTTTATGGTTTTCCCTAGCCGATTTTTTTTTATTTTCTTATCTGTGTGAATAATTATTTTTGCATTTTTTTTGCCTAACTGACCCTTGCTGGTGTTATATTTTTCCTGGAATGATTTTCTTCTGTAATCCTTTCATGTACAGGTTTTACCACTGCAAATGTTTCGTGCTTCCATCACTTGAAAATGTAATCCTGTATATTTTTGAACTGTACTTAAACAGTTTAGTTATTTATTTATCACTGCGTGGAAGAAATGACAAAAATACACCGAGAAAAGAACACAGATGCAGAAGAGTCATCTTTTTGCCAAGACTTGTTATTTGTGTGTTCTAACCAACCACAGATTTACAATTAATAATAAAATACACAGCAATTTCCTTTGACCATCCCTAGCAGGATAGCAGTAGGGAGTTATTTAAATTAAATCAGAATAATTATTTTAAAATAGGCTTCATTAGATATATAAATATAAATCACACCACCACAGATTGTTTTAAAGTGGTTGTCCCAGGGGCTTCAGAAAGACTGGATGATGAAAAAGGAAAAAGAAAAAGGGCTTGGAATGAGTCCCAAGAGAGCACTTTTGAATCACTTCAGTTTTACATTATCGTATTATATTAAACATATTGAAAAAACTATAAAGACTGGTAAACTGGTGATAACAGTGAGGTGACATGATCTCACATTATTTCTCAATTTTTTTCAATAGTTGACATTGACTTTGTGGCTTTTAATATTTTTACAACATTTTATGTTATAAAATTTTATACAATAAGGCACACTGACTATAAGTTACAGAATCTTAGATGATAGATATTTATCTACAGGTTAGATTGTGCTAATTACAGAAGACAGCAAGAATTGCTTGCTTCCATTATGAATTCAAATGGAGTCAATATTTAATAAAATGTCATTTTACCTGCGACACTTGTTTTTTTAAGGAATTGCAGCTTTTGCTACTGTCATCCTTATTTTTTTATTTACTTATTTTCTTATAAACTCTTCTATAGTATGTTTTGGAAGAATGTGATAGCACAGCATGTAGAGAGTTTGGTCTCATAAGGTAGAGGACTGAAACCTAATGTACAGATTTTGGCTGGCTCAAATGAAAATATGAAGATTATGGTCATAAGGAGAGAGAAATAAAAATATAAAGAAACTTTAATATAGTAAGAGGTTAAATTCTATTACTTACAAAACCAAAAAATAAAACTCCTTCACTAAGTTCCACATTTTTGTATCTTATATCACAGAGACTTAGATAGTATTAACCAAAAATCATCATTCTGTCCTTAGAAAAAAATTATCTAAACAAGATGAATATGAACTTGATAGCAATAAAGGATCATTTTTTTAGAATTAAAAATTAAATGAATGGTATAAACATATCTGGCTTACAGTGATCTTTTTCAACCTCCAAGAAATGATATTTTTGTATTTTTTGTATGCAGGGCTGATTTTTCATGTTAGGAATTTAGAAAGAATAGCTCAGAGTAGTTTCTTGGGATGTAATATTTAAGAACTTCATTATGGTTGTACTATAAATTTATACTAAGAACATATAATGGTATCATAGGCAGGAATTAACAGGAAATATTCATGAAGCTTCCAGATCAGAAGATGTGGTGTGTCCACATAGCTACAGCTGTCAAAATCATGCCAGTCTGCATGAAACTTCATCAATCTGCCCAGAAAGCAAACCAAAATAGCTGTGATATACATGCAATATACATCGTGATTTATAAAAGAGGAGGAACAGGATTTCCTTCTTTCTTTCTGAAATTGACATTCTGGTGACAGAATAGCTCATCAGCATACTTTCCTGAAATATTGCTGAAGCAAAAATGTAAAAACTTCAGAAAAATATAACCACTTAAAAAAAATTCTTACTGAGCAATATGGAGCAAGAAAAGTTAGTGATACAGGCACTGAGCTAGAAAGTAAGGAAAAATGGAAAAGTTTTTAGTCCCTAAATTAAATCTAACTCCAAAAATTGTCCACATTTCAAACTGCTCCTGTATCTCTCCTAAATAGGAGAGCCTGGGCTCTCTTTCCAAAGATCTCATGCCATGGAAGTAGAACAAAATTACAGAAATCAGTACACAAAAAGCATCTGGCACTTAACAGTCAGGAAATTTTTAAGTAATCTGTTATTCTTTCTATATTAATTTATTTTTCAAAGACATTCCATAAAAGCATTGACATAGCATTTAATATTCTTCATTTTGTTTATTTTCATTTCAAGGGTATCTGAAAGAAATAAGTGTTTAAACTTATGTTAATATGAACTTGGTAAAGCAATTCTGACACAGTACCTCCATTGTTTTTTCATAATAAGAAACAATCAGAAAATATGTTTTATTCAACTGAAACAATTTTCTCCCACATGCCAAATAGTGATGATATGTTACTATCATATCATAAAACTTTTTGTGCTTTGTCTCTGGAGTTTATTTCATCACTCCACTATTAAGGAGACCAATTACAGCATTTCCTGATTATAATTATTTGCTTTTGAAACAATATTTTTTTTTTCATATCATTTTGGTCTGAATTTTATCTTATCCTTTTTAATGTGTTTGGCAAAAAGAAATATTTGGTCATGATACCTTTCTGTATAGAGATATAAGCAGCATCATTTAGCATGATATAGATACAACTAGAAATGTTTGGAAAGAAAAAAAGATCAACCAAGCACTTTAGTGATACAATGTATTGTTCTGTGGAAGCAAAGAAATATCCATTCTATTGAAAGCAGCAGTATTAATCTCTATTGTCTATGATGTGTTTTGCAATGGTATTTGTGAAATTTGTGAATGCAGAGTATTTTATGCAGCCTTCTCATTTCCTACTTAGATGAGAGCAAAGATGATCACTCTTACATTGTACATAGCCTGATTCTAGCTCTTAGAAGATGCAATATTGGTGAAGACAAGTGGTGGTGCTCACAAACATCCCTGACCTAAGCAATCCTGGACTACTGATGACTTCTCAATTTTGTACTTCTGCAGAGGTAGAAGTGTGATTACCCTAGCAAAAAGACAGCCCAAACATTTCTGAATTTCAGGAACAAGAAAAGAATCTTCAGAAAAATCATTCTAAATATCCATATGGCCTAGCTTCCTCACAGTATGACTTTGCACTCAAAACAATACACATTGGAAAGAGAAAGATAGAGGAAAAAAAGAAACTTGTTCTGTTATTGTTGTAGTTGCTCACTATTCCATTAATTTCCCCTCTATTTTCCATCTTCTCATCTTCCCACTAGATTTCTAGCCACCTGTGAGTGTGGTAAGGATCTCACCAAGCCTTGATGCCTTGAACACCAGAGACAGGATTGTTCTTACAGGGGAGTTGTGAGCTTGGAACACACAGGGTTTTTCCCTCTTGGTTATGAAGGTGATTGTACTGCTCTCCGCACCATTTAGTTTTCTCACAGAAGAAATGAGAGGCAAAGGACAACCAGAAAGCCATCCTTTGCATGGAAACAGTTAATCAGTTATCAACATCACTGTGTAGAATTTAGACCTACTTTTATTTGGACCATTTTTACTACTGGAGACTACTGAGGAAATAATTTAGGGTGACTCTCTTAAAAATATGCAAAAAAATCAGGCACAAGAAGACATGCTCATTGTGTGCAGAGGTGAGAAAGCAAAGAGAAACAATCAAACCAAGGAGAGAAGGTTGTTGCTTTGGTTGTTTATTCTCACAGTATTTCCACCTCAAAATCTGCTCTAGTCATTGTCCCTTAAAATTTCTATTCTTGCCAGAACAACAGCTCAGATAGTGGGCCAAGATCAAAGCCTCCTAAATTAAATCCAGTGCTGTCCTAAAATACAAACAGCAAACAAAACTCTTCTGATCTGTTTGCTCTGATTTCTGATCTTAAAAGCCCATGAGTATCTCCACTTCCCATTCATTTGCAGCTGGTTTATACTCAGAATCAATTGTCAGTTAGGAAGTGTCCTCTTCAATTTAAGATGTACAGGCCCTTAAAAAAATTTTCAAAAATCCCTCATGACATTAGACGTAATCTAGTTTTTTGCAACAGAATATGACAAGAATATACCTAAAATATATCAAATGTATCCTAAAAAAAAAATCAATGTTTTATTAAAGATGCTATTCCCTCAAGGCTGCCCCAACTTTTTCCTTCATCAGTTTCACAGTTCCTTATTAACTTATTCAACATTATTCCCAAGAAGCTGCTAACATCTACCAGGAACTCCTAAGGTTGTTTTCTGAAGACTGAAGTAGGTAATTTGAGCATGCTTTAGTTTGAACAAGGTTTATCCAGTGGTATTCTTCATTCTGAAGGCCCATGTTCATCTTCCTTTTAAATAGCCTAAGCTGATCTAAAGGCCTATTTTGGGCTTTATGTTAATGCACTGTCAACAATCAGAACTGCAAGTTTCCCAGGAAGCAGGAAAGGGAGCTTGCATCTAGCAACACTTCTCAGATCTATATATTTTTAAATAAAATATTTATTTATAGGCAAAAATCCAGGCTTACTAAGATTTACGTATGCATATAGTCACATTTTAAAAGGAAATGGAACAAGAATTTTTGTCTTTCAGTTTTCCCTACTTTTATATTATTTTGTTTGCCTTTTACTCCATCCCTGAAACCCTAAGAAGGAGCTGAAACCAAAGAATGTCCAACTTATTTTCCTCATGTATGACATACATATATACATATTGTATATGCCATGTGTGCTCTATGCATTTCTACCTACCCATCTGTATACACCCATATACCTATACCTGTATACATGATGTATTATATATCCAATCCAAAACCTCATGGCTGTCTTTCATATGGCCACATCTTGGGGGCATGGAGGGGGCTGGAAACCTCATTCATTGTGCAGCTGCTCTCAGTCTGACATCTATACTAATTGAAGAATGTAAACCGAAAATGTTCTCGAACACCTAGAGTAAAACTGCTCCACCCCTTTCAGGAACAAGGTTATTGTATAAAAATATGAGATTTATGGGGATTTTGTTTGTGTAGTTTTATTTCACAAGTGAGTGTGTGGAGGAAAGGTATTAAGCAACAAGTTTAAGCTGGATGGTTTGGGTGGGGTGCAGGGTAAGTAAAGGCAGTAATTTCTGTCTGCCCATGTACCATGGTACAGCAAGCCTCTATTAGTATCTCATTAGAAACAACTAATCAGCAGCCAGAAATGAGTGTTGGCTTTTGTTTGTTTTGTTTTGGGTTTGTTTTTTGTTTTTTTCTATTTCCATTGGCTGAAATCTCATAGATGAGTGTAACTGTATGATCTTTACCACAGACAAAGTCTGTCAGCCCCCAGTGTTTTAATCAAAACAGTAGGGACCTTTAGCAATGAGTCCCATTTAGCTACATTTTCTACCCTAAGTGCTGAATTTCTCCTGGGGGAAAGATCAGCTCTGTTGCCTCCCAGAACTGCCTATCACAGAGGAAATGCTCAAGTACAACAATCCCTGTGATTTAGAGATGTAAAGTTGTATCTGATCATTTCTCTGGGCTTTTCTTGTTCTTCTGATAAAGAGACTTTTTGTGCCCTTCTAAACTCTTCAATATTTGTTTTCTTTTGAGATGGTGGACAGCAGAGATATTGAAAGTGTCAGAACTGTTCAGTCTAGAAAAACGAAACCCAGGTGAGATGTGATAGGTGTTGAATTATGTTGAAGTATAGAGATCAAAAGAATAAACTGTTCTTCTTTTGCCTCATAGATAAGACACACAGCAATGAAAATACTTTATGGCACGGCAGGTTTAGGTTAGGCACCAGGAAAACACTCACTACTACTAAGGTGCTGCAATATATCTCTGGAGGGTTCTCATTACTGGTATGCAAACACCTGCAAGGAATAACATAGATATAATTTCCTCTGCTTTCACATAGAGGCGTGAACACTCAGAGCCTCCCCAGTCCTGTTTTCATAAATCCATTGCAATGAATGCTGTGCAGTCATAGGAAAATTACCTCAAATTCATATACAACATATTACGTTCTATAGTTGATGGTTTATGCTCTATATTCTGGATTTATGTTCTATATTCTGTTCCATAGTTTTTATTTTATGGTGAAAAAAATTATCTATTTTCTTTACTAACTTAAAATGTGACACTTGTTTGGGTAAGTCACTCAGTACCTTAGCATAATAGTCTTATCTTTAGCTCCCTACTTACATACAATAGTAATTTAAATCCTAAACTATTTGGTTTATACAAATAGGAATACTTTTACAAACCTGGTAAACAAATTTGAAGTTCATAATTTTGATACAGTTGTCCTTGCTGCTCGAATTAAGTCATTCTTCAGTAATTTGTGATATGTTCTATTCTATGCCATGGAAGGATGTTTTTGTTTTTTTCATGCTTTCCTTGAAGAAGGGTCAGTAGCACATACTTAAAGATCAGAAGGTGTCAGGCAAATAGATTCAATATGCCTGGCATACCTTCCAAGCTAGAAAAATTGCTTAAGTGTCAATTTTTTAGAGCAGGATTCTCTGTGTAGACTGTCAGGCTTTGCAGTTGAGATGGCCCTGTCCCTTAGCAGTGTGCTGAACCTTTCAGAAGCCAGTTATACCTTTGGCCTTCTGTGACAGGTGATTCCACTGCATCATTTCATGTGGTACAAAAAAACCTTTCTTCACTTAGCTGTCTCCTAATTTTACTGGCAACCCTACCATGGCCATGTCTTGTGCTTATCAGAGCTAGGAAATGACTTATTCATTATCTTCACAGCTTTCAGGATTCTACCATTCTCACACCTCAACTTAGCCATCTGAACCCTACTTTATTCTATTTTGTTTCCCATGTTATAGGAATTATGGTACTTCTGCCTGCTCTTTACCTTCTCTAGTTTTTTATGGCTATTTTGAAACTGGATGATTGGAGCTGCGTCAAGTACTCAAGACATAGTTTCAGAATCCATTTCCTTGGTGTTGTGTTTATGTCTTTGGTTTCACTTTCTTTCCTAAAATTTAAATTTGTCTTTTTAACTGCCGCTGAATATTTAGACTGAAGTTCTATAGATTGATATATATGCCCCTTTCTAGAGTGGCAATACCTGTTTTAGAGCCTAGAAGAAGGCAGGTATAAATGAGGCAAAATTTTCTTTTAGCCACATTTCTTTACATTTATTGACACTGATATTTTACATTAATATTGTTAAGAGTCTTTTGTATTTCTTCAACCACTGCTCTGAGTAATTATGTAGCATGAGAAGAATGAATACAGAAATCCAAATATTGTGGTCCTTTGTCTAGTGGACTGGACACTAGGAAGCCAGACCTACCTAGATAAATTCAAGCACCTATTTATGAGACTTGAATCATATTTCAGTCTTCTATGAACCAACTCTGCTGTATGTACAGGAGGAAAATGATTTAGACCTACCTCTATCCATTCCCATGTTCAATGGCATGGCTTGAATAGGGACTTTAATCTAGGTACATAACAAGGATTCAGTTTTTAGGGATAAACATTTAACATTTTATGGATTTATTCCTGTTGCTTAAGTATTATTACCCTTGCAATGGAGCAATAGGATGATCACCTATTATGAAGCTATTAACTCATAAATAGCTGTATTATATTCATTAAAATAATGGAAGACTGCATGGCATACTCATTCCATGTGTCTTTGCAATTACTTTGACTACAGTAAAGACTGCTGTTCTCAGACTTATGTCAGACTATTAATATTCTATTTATATTATGGATATGTAAGTATTTTAATTACAGAACAGAAAGAACAAAGAGAGCAGAGTTGAAGTTGCAGAGGTAAGGTTTCATTTTATTTGCATTTTACCATTTCCTGACATCTGACCTTGTCTTGGCTGCTTTGATATTCCTTCAGTAAAAGTAGTGGTGTTTGTTTCTGTGACCATGGATTTAAGAATACATATAACATAATTTAAGTGGTACTTTTATACTTGAGCAGACAGAAATGTTACCATTGGTTTTCTATGTAACTCTTTTTTAGAGTCCAAGAGGACACAGACATTAACACAATAACCATCAGTAAAGCAGAAATTGTAAAAAATCTGTATATGTTGATGAGGAAGTACTTACTCCTGGGTAATACAGGGGAATTTGAATCACACTTAATGAGAGGTTGGGGAAGTAGTTTAAACAGTTGTAGGAAAAGTGAATTGGTAAAAACTGGAGTGTGATACATCTGTTCTGAGGGTGTTGGTTAAGACAGCAATTTCAAAGGAAAAAAAAGGAAAAAAAAGAAAAAAGGAAGAAAAAGTTCCACCAGTGGTTCCAAAATTTCCAGCAGCCGAAGACCAGGTCTGTTTGCCGTGTCAGGACATGTATGCATACACATTGTTTAGCACGAAAGAACCTTAAAGGAGTCACAACTTAACTGGCACCCAGTAGCTCCCTAGAGCATTCTAAAAACAAAGGGCAAGGGGCAAATAACTTCATGAAGATTCAGCTTTATTCACATTTTTACACTAAATCGTTCTCAGGAAATGTCGAGGCATATCCCTTAAGCAATCGAGCTATCAACTAAGTGGAGCACTTGCTCCACTGACAGCAGTAGTAAAGAGGAAACAAATACAGCACTTCAGATTAAGGAAACATTAAGGCTCTCACCCATTAATGGGTCTCACTCCGTTTTGCTTGTTTGCTTCAAAGTTGCACAAGTAAGTGTGGTAAGTCTAGTTTCTGTCTGAGAGAGTTAGGGGATAGAGGTTGTTTGAGAAGCAGCAATATGCATGAGTACTCAATTTACCAGATGAGATTGGAAGACAAGGATGGCATGGGTTATTATTTTCTAGTATTTTCATTTTCATTTCGTGCAGTTATCAAACAACCAAAGTACAGACTTCTCAATTTCACAACTTTGAATCTTTCAAAGGTGCATTTTTCCCTTTTCCCTGGAAAGCAAAGTGAATTCCTCAAACATCTGTCAAATGTTCATGTTGAATTGTTCACTTTTATACTCAAGAAGGTGTGTGTCGTGCATGCAAGCTTAAGATGCTGCTCAGACTTCTTGAGGACTTTAGTTCTATTCGTATTTGATGAGTCTGTAAACATAGTAAAAGGCATTTTAACAATCTTTCTGACAATATTTTATTTGAAATATGTTTATCAGTTTGAATAAATATCAGTTGACCTTGAGCATGATATTGATTCCTTAATTGAGTATATACAGCAAATATTAAAAAAATAGTGTTCATCCACACAATATCTGCTGCCAAAACAGTGTTACTTCATAATTGTGTAAAGACTTAAACCTATGAGTACAGATTCTTTTATCGATGTGCAAATACACGACTAAATTTTTTATACACTAACTTGGATTTGAAAAATACTTCCCTGGTCCAAGATTATTCTGAAAACTAAATACCATGTATTTACATAGTACCCATTAAATAGCTCTTTTTTTAGCTCTTGTCAAGTGCTTATTCTGAGTTTCTTCACCTTTAAAGCACTTTACAAATATTTCTTAGCTGACAACAAATTTAATGTCTAGATACTACTTTGAGAGGTAGAAAAGGTATAAATACAAAATTATACTTTTTGTCTTTATTTGTTAAGTCGTAGGCGAGTGAAGAAACATTTTGAATTGGTGAAAGTTTTGCTCCTGCTTTCTACCACTTTTTGCAGCTATTAGCCTTATTGAACTTACACAAGAGGGAACTCAAATTACTGAATCATTCAGACAGAGTTTACACAGATGGACAATTCTAGCATGTTGTAAGGGTCTGTCTTCAGGAAATTGCCTTGTCCCATGTGTTGTGGGGTCTCAAAGCCACAGTAGAATGGCTGGGTGTGGAACAGATTATGATTATCATAGAATAGGAAAGAAAATTATGAAGAGTTACATGGCATTCGAAAACGATTTTTCTCTAATCTTTCTTAACCTTTGGTCTTTCTGTAAGTAGCGTCCTCAGAGGAGTATTCCTCAATCCAGGAGCAAAAAAAGGATACTTCAGTATAATGGTTCTCATCTTTCAGTAAAATCTGGATTATTACGATTCATTTGGAGTTTGATCCTGTTATATTTTATCTCAACATTATATGACATCATTAAAGACATCTTATATTGTTTTTGCCCATGGTTAGAAATTATGTCTGCTTAATCAATTCCATTATGCATTCAACCATCCATGACACATCAAAGGCTAATAAGATTTTTTTAAAACTTTGCTTGCTTAAAATGATTTCCCTCCAGATCAAGATGCAGAGCACAAAATATTAATCAGTTTAAATAAATATCAAGACTACCCAAATAATATGAATAATTGGCACAGTGCAGTGCCTACTGCCCAGTTCCCAACAGCTGGTCACACTGGCACATGGCACCATCTCAACAGTCTTTGAGATAATGACTTTGGCATCTGCCGATGAGCGTTTGCTACTGCCCACAGAATTTACAACTCACAAGTGGGAAACAGAGGCTCCAACAGAACTTTTTTATGCAAGGTCTTTGAAATTTATTAATGTAATGCAAACACAAGCCTTCCAACCCATTAAATTGTTGATGTTATGCGAATCCACTCTGGAATTGCAGATCCTCATTAACATTATTTGCATGTTAATCTGCATCTTTTTAATTAGTGATATTATTTATGCACATAATTTTCGCCTACTGGTGCCAAGGCTGAAGCGCATTAATTAATCTACTGAGATGCCAAACTGTTTATTTTCTCCCGTACTTTTATTTGTTTACATGGTGTTTTGGATTCAGGGAAAATAAAAAAGAGCCTCAAGAATAAAAGCAGAAAGACAAGATTAACTAAAAGCTCTTTTTGTTTTCATAATTTAAATTGTAATATTAGCCAAATGTTGTGTTTCTTCCCTCAGAGATCGGTTATTCAGTTACATTACCTTGATGTATTATTAAAATTTATAATGGACTCTGGAGGCTTCTTTTAGTTCTCTCCTTCATTTACAGAATATACTCAATGTTATTTTAATCTTCCTACAACGCTTCCATGCATAGGCAATGATCAGTTCTCCCTTGCGAATCTCCAGTGCTGCTCCACTTTGCACAACTGATAAACATTTAAATAAGCCTTTTCAAAAAAGAATAGCATACTAAAATTATTAACCCATTAATGGAGTTAGGAATTGCATGACAATTCGTCTTTCCTCTAACTAGGTCAATTGTAACATTTATCTGATCAACAGCAGTGAACTAGACTTATCTCTGAAATTCTGCATGCCTTACATAGACAAGCTTAGAAAACATTGACTTCAGCATTACCTTTACATTTCTTTCATACTTATCTATTATATTTGCTGGCATTTCTTTCTTTCTTTCTTTCTTTCTTTCTTTCTTTCTTTCTTTCTTTCTTTCTTTCTTTCTTTCTTTCTTTCTTTCTTTCTTTCTTTCTTTCTTTCTTTCTTTCTTTCTTTCTTTCTTTCTTTCTTTCTCTCTCTCTTTCTTTCTTTCTTTCTTTCTTTCTTTCTTTCTTTCTTTCTTTCTTTCTTTCTTTCTTTCTTTCTTCTTTCCTTTCTCTCTTTTCCTCTTTACGCCCTCTCTTATCATCTTTCTCTTTCTCTCACAAACATGCAAAGATGCACTTCCAAAACCAGTTTTCTCTACTGAAAAGCAGCATTACAATATTATGTCTTTCACTCTCTCCTCTCAGGGGAAGAAGTGAGTTCCAGTTGCATGTAAGAATGTAGAAGTATTCCCTCCTCACCTGTATGAAACTCTTGTTTGTAATCCCAGAAGGGCAGTGTGGCATTGAGATTTTAAAACTGTGCTGTGTACATGCACAGGAAAACTTTTACTGGGTCGTTGCTTAAACCTTGCCCAGGATGGACTTCAGACCAGTTATGGTACTAGAAGGAAGTGCCAGATTTAAAGGCATGGAAGGATTATTCATTCAACAGGTTGAAAGTGAAAGATGGTAGCTGTTGGAATCTCTGTGTAGGCTTCAAATGTGGAAATAAATCCTTAGAGATGTGGATTAGTGAAGGGCAAAAGAAACACTCAGATACGGAAAAGGTTTCAATGCATGAATGCTGCATGTAACTTCATATATTTATGCAACGTTTTTGTGAATGAAATGTATCTTCTGCATTTCTTTTGTGTTTTTTTATTTTCAACTGCTTTTTTTTTTCTTTTTTTTGTGATGGTTCATGCGCATTCCTCTTCTAGGAAGGCAGACCTGAATGGCACCATTTGACTGGCGGAATATGGTTTGTTAGCTGAACTCCCATCATACCTCAAACAATCCTCAACCTTTTCCCCATGCCATGGTTGTGTAGAAGAGTAAGTTAGTTTAATACACAACTGGGTACATTGACTCTACTTGCTCACTAATGTCACAGAGCAGTTTTTAAATTATTTTACAATCTCAGTAGGGTACAAAACACCTAGGATAGAATCAAAATATCCAGTATTTATTAAGACTCTATTTTCTCAACATATCCTCTAATAATTTAGACTAATGCCACATAACTTTTGGTAACACCTAATAATGAGTTCCTTAGACTAAGCTGGGGAGAAGACTTCTATCTAATTGCAGAAATCAATAAATTAGGCCAGCAAAAATATTTCTGCACTTTTGTATTTAATCTGTGGTGTATTTTGAAACTACAATTTAAATCTGTGCTTGTATTAAGTACTGCGTGGTTCTCTATATTTGCCTCAGCAGAAAAAAAGGATATGGTTTTATATTTTATTTTTGAGAAAGGCAAGATGACCTTGAAATTCAAGTCCCTCATAATTCACTGGGAAAATGGGGCAGAATTAAGACTGCATAGGCAACTTTTTCTTTTCCCAGTATCAGTTAAATATTTATGTTTTCTCAACTTATTTTCCTTAACGAAACCTCTCTCTATATATTAACATATTTTTGTATGGATATGCATATGCATAGCATAGAGCAAAAGACAACATGCTGAAAGAGGGGGTAAGGAAACAGAAAACTTGCAGAAGAAACATTGTTTATAATGCCTTCTTAAGCAAGATGTCATGAACTGGCAAGTGAATTGTGCAATATATCCCACTAACATAACAAGAAAACATTTAGTTTTGTTTATTGCTTTTGGCATAAGTTACAGAAGCCTGTTTTCTTAATATTTGAGATTTGTTGTAATACTTTAGTGTCATACAGTTTAGGTTTTGCTGCATGTTTTTAATTTTAAAATTCATGTTTTAAAAAAAATTAAACTGCAAAAGTCAAAATAATTTGCAAACACTCCTTAAGGAAACTAAATAGTAATCCTGTGAAATTACAAAAGGGTATTATCACTAATTAAGTAAAGAAATTATACAACAGAGGTATTTGAACTCAGTCCTTACAAATCTAAATTCACCCCAGGTCACACAAGAAGCCTGTGTAGAGCCGAAAATAGAATTTACATCTCTAGACTTGTACTTTTGTTCCTTAATGATGTTTATGTCTGTTTGACAGTAGGTATGGTAAAAAGTGATCAAATTCATTGGCTATTTAACATTATTCAAATGAGGAAAATTAACTGGATTGCTAGCCTTTTTCAAATAAAAGGAGCATAATATGAAACTTGTCATTATTCATTATTGGTTAAAGAAATATAAATACTTCCTAGAGCTTATTATTCACCATGTATTCATTTAAGGCCAAATTTTCAGCCCATGGGATCGCTCACACAGATTTGCCTGTTTGTCTGAACACCAGAATTGGCACAGAGAAGGGGGGCGATTGTGTATGAAAACTGATACCTGGACATACAGTAATCTGACCCATACACATTCAGGAAAATCATTTTGCATTTTCTACAGCAGTATATTAGTGAAATATATGGATACTCAGACAGCTTACTGGAAATAAAATACAGCACAGAGGACAGAGTCTAGGAGGTTCCTGGAGTGTCCAGAAGAAAACTTCCTCATACAGCTGGTAAGAGTCAACTAGGGAAAGAGCCCAGGTGGACCTGCTGTTTGTGAGCAGAGAAGGACTTGTGGGTGACAAAATAGTTGGAGCCTGCCTTGGGCACAGTGACCATGAAATGATAGAGGTGTTGATTCTTGCAGAAGTAAGAAGGGATGCAAGAAAAACTGCTACCTTGGGCTTCCAGAGTGTAGACTTTGGTCTATTTGGAACACTGGTCCTAAGAATCCCTTGGGAAGCAGTCCTGAAAAGCAAGAGTCCTGGAAGATTGTGCATTCCTCGGAAAGGAACTCTTAAAGGTGCAAGAGTAGTCTGTCCTCGTGTGCTGAAAGACAAGCCATGGGAAAAGAAGAATGACCTGGCTGAACAGAGAGCTTTGACTAGAACTCAGGGGAAAAAAAGAGTTTATCACATTTGGAAGAAGGGGCAGGCAGCTCAGGAGGATTACAGGGTTATTTTGACATTACACAGGGAGAAAATTAGAAGGGCCAAATCCCACCTAGAATTTATCCTGCACACTGCTGTAAAAAACATAAAAAATATTTCTATGAATAAATCAGCATGAAAAGAAGAGCTAAAGAGAATCTCTCTCCTTTATTGAATGTGTTGAGCCAAGGAAAGATGGGTTAGATTTTATATTAGGAAAAATTTGTTCACCAAAGATGTTGTCAGCCATTGAAACAGGCTACCCAGGGAAAGGGTTGAGTCACCGTCCCTTGAGGTATGTAAAAGTCATGTAGAATTGGCACTATAGGACATAGTTTAGTGGTGGACATGGCTGTGCTGGGTTAATGGTTGGACTTGATAATCTGAAAGGTCTTTTCCGACCTAAATGATTCTGTGAAAATTTCTGAAATTTTACTCCAGCTTTTCTTGGTAATACAATGGAAACTAAGCTTTAAGAATGAATACAAATAAGATATTTATTGAAATCACCTCTAAATGCAGAAGGATAAGTGTAGACACTGAATAATCTTCTTGTCATCTCATCTGTAAGTGCATTCTATGAATATTAAGTGTTGCCTATGTAATGAGGAAAACAAAAATTTAACAATATTATTTTTATTTTAACAATAATTGTACTTATCAAGATATTAGATAGTTCACGGTTTTTAATTGCAACACTTTTGTTAGAACTTTTCCTCTAACAAACCATTGTATTCATTATTTGTCATCACCTTAATGAGCATTTTTTATCTCATGCATGGACCTAAGCCTTTACTTTCTCTTGTAGACAAGAGTCACAGATATTTTATTTTATTTTATTTTATTTTATTTTATTTTATTTTATTTTATTTTATTTTATTTTATTTTATTTTATTTTATTTTATTTTATTTTATTTTATTTTATTTTATTTTTCAACTGGTTGAACCTACCTGTAAATCACCTTCAGCTATTCATAGTTACAACTGTGGAAGGTAATTTTATTTACATTTCTACCAATATGTAGAATATTTTGTGTCCAGGCTTTGCCGGTACAGTGTGAGAGCACAACATGCTAAATCTGATTTCTTTTTCTTGCCATAACACAGAACAAAAGAATCTTGATTTTAATTCAGTTGAGAAAACATAAGTTTATGATATGATAAAATGCATTCTTTAAAAGAGATAATGAATGAATTCTTTTTGAAGAATATACATCCAAAACTTAATAATAATAATAAAAAAACAACTAGAATATACCTTGAACTGACTTTTTTTCTCACAATAAATCTTTTGGTTTTCCTGGAAAATACACTAGAGTTTTATGTTTTGTTAGTTTTAAATTAAATTGTTAAAACAATAAGTGCTTTCAATTATACCATGCGGCTACAATGATACTAGAAGACTTCAGCAGAAAAGAGTTAAACCTTCTCTTTCTAACTTAACATGCATATCAAATAGAAAAGCAGGTATCTGCCTTTGAAGTAACCCAGTGATAAAGATCCTGGTAGGTTTAGTTCAAGTAGCCTTTCCCTGAAAATTTGTACAAATTAACTCTTAAATTTAAAGTTTATACTTTATTTTCTGCTAGGATCCCCCATCATGAAGTCTCTCCCTCCTGGCAATCTGCTTTCTCCACTGGCTATCCCAACTCCTCTTAGGAGATTTATCCATCCCATTCATCTCTCAGCAGCACAAGATGCTGGATAAAGCAGCAATAATGTATGACTATTATTCCTTTTCTTTTTAAACACATTCTTATTCATTAGGGCACATAAAGTAGTTAGGCCCAAGAGCCTTAAAGGAGGAAAGTAAAGTATGCTTTCTCATCTTTCTCAGCCTCATATTTTTTAATCTATATTTTTATATTCATTTATATTCATTTTTAATCATATTTTCATCCAAGGTGCAATGTTAAGTGCATTAAGGGAAGCATTTCATTCATGGTTATTTTGTGACAAATGTGAAAGACATCACTTTCTATTACTTAAAACTGCAAAGATGTTTATTAGAGGTTTTGGTTGTATTCTTTACCAAGCTCTCATATTTCACTGAGTCATTCTTGTTAAATTTCTTCCAGTTCTGTAAGCTGAGGAAAAGATGGCTATGCAGTGACATTTGCACTCTGTGTGTTGGTTTACAACCTCTTTAATTATAACCAGTCTCTAAAGCACTTTCACATACCCTTAAATACAGCTGGTCCTTTTTTATATAATTTCATCTGGCTGTTAGAGTTTGGAGAATATCCAGTAAAGCACTTCAGCAAATTCAATAAAGTACATACTATAATTAATATAAAATCCAATAATGATAGTAAACTGGTCTTCCTAGAGAGCAGCCAGTAAGACATCATAATTTGGCTATTGGCATAAATATTTTTAGTGAATTGTTTAACAACTGTGGCTTAGAATTCACCCTGACTTAAAATATGAGATTTAAATACTGTGTTGTGTATGCAAATAATATCAAGTATAATATACCTTAAATGTATGAGTAAGCATATCGCAAATTTATATTACTTCTTGTCCTCTGCTAGAGCTGCAGAGGATGAATTAACATGTAGTTTCACTTCAAGGTTTAGCTTTACATTTACTTCAATAGCAAAAATGCCAGAGAGATGCACTGAGCTGCATTGTTATTCAAATATTTGTTCCAGTATTTATATTCGTATGTGACTGTGCATAGAGGAAAAATAAATGGTATCTTTCATCAACAGCCATTAAGTAAAATCAAGCAGTTAAGGCAATTTCACTTTCTGACATATATACCCACTTAAAATATCTATTCTATATGTCAAACCAGATATTGTAAAAGTGGATTTTAATGGGAATAATGTATCTGACTTTATTTTAAGTGTACCTATCATTCTATATTTGACAGGCATCATCACAAGGCTTTCTAACATGCAATAATTTTGGCATTCTTCTCTGTAATGACCTGTCCACCCAGAAGTATCTCTAAACTAGAAGAATGAATCTCAGTCTGAAGAGAAAAATAAACTCCTCCAAATCAGCTTCTTTTCAAGATGCTTCCAATGTTATTATTCCATTAATAATGCATTTTTAGTTGTCAAAACTGATCAACATCATAGTTTTTTCCTAGATACTGTTTATTATAAATCCCTTCGTAACAATACATTATTTTGAGGTGAATAAGAAACAAAACCATTCACTGTCAAAGGGAATTAAGAGTCAGGAAGCTATAGTCTTTCAGATGGGGAAATAAGAAAATTAGCATACAGAGATCTGTTTTAAAATATCAGTACGTATTTCCTGGCATAAAAAATGAACAATGTGTAGCCAGGCAGAGAGATTAAAGTTACCTGAAGCATTTCCTAATTGTTCATGTTGGCTAATTAGAAAGTAATATTTGAGCAATAACAACTTTTCTCCACAGTCTCAGTCAGGGTTTGTATCACACAAGATTATTATATTGAGAACCCTCTCAGGAAATCAGAATTGTTTAAATCAAACTTTGCTATTATAACATCATTTTAATCTTATGCTCAGACCTTTTAAAATCTTATTGCTTGCCAGTTACAATAAGAATTCAACCTCCACATGATGTTTATGTGTGTTGAACAAGGGGAGACATTCCATCAGAGAGATCCCCATTGCTAGAACAGATGGGCATTGTCTCAGTACTGTTAAACAGGGCGATGTGGAACATTTTATTTCACGCATAAAGCAAACCCAGTAAAATTAGCTCTTTTCAGTTCTTTTGACACTTTTGTGGAGAAAATCTCCTCTCACCTGGGGAGATGAGTGTAAGACATCTGAATCAGTTTTGACTTGGGGAATTCGGTATGTAAAAACTGACATTTTCTTTTTTTTCGGCTTCCCACCCAGTGCCCCAGGTCCCTAGAAAAACCTGTTAAATGTTAGTGACAAGAAATGATGACGTTACACTATCTTTTGTCTCACATTAAAAAAAAAATCAATATTTTCATACTAATTTATATTTATAATTTCAACTTAGAGAAATTATGGTTAACTACTCCTCCTCAATAATGACAGCACTTACCATTTAAATCCTTGATTTGAAGAGACCTTCAGGAAGTTGGTCAAATGCAATTACTAAAGATGGCACTCTGAGATACAAGGATGCTCTGTTACACATAATGCAACAGGTACAAATCATCACCAAAAAGCAAAGTGCAGACATTATAATGAGCCAGACTTGACCCCCAGTAATATATCTTAAGGAGCTGAGGCACTTTGAGAGAAAATAGCACAGAAATCATAAACCACAGTTCTTACTGATAGATTATGAACTGCCAGGATGCTTGGTTGCTAATTATCTTCACAGTTCCAAAAACAAAATTCAAAAAATTTCAAAGCATTTTCCTTAGGCTCTGAAAAGTGGAGGTGACAATTCACTATCCATAATTTTGGCAAAAAAATTTCAAGAATTATGTTCTCATGCATGACCATGCTAATGAATGACTTCCAGGTTTTTTTGCATGCCTGAAACCAGATTTGTACTAACTGGAAAAAACAACAAGAACAACAAAAAAACCCCAAAACAAAACAAAACAAAAAAACCCAAAAAACAACAAAACAAAAATAAAAAAAACTTACACTGCAACCTTTCTTGGAAGGAATACAAATATTTCAAATGGTCATTTCTTGCCACTTATATCAGGTTAATTAAACCTTTTTTAAGTAGCAATAAAGAACATAGAAAAAATACATTTTTCAGAAAGGTACTGCACACTACCATAAGAGACTAATTCATCACACAATATTTGTTCAGCCAATCCTTTCAGTACTCAAAAAAACAACCTTTAATATAATCAGGTTATTTGACAGAGTCCTTCATACAGCTGCTTTGCCCTCCTTGTTCCCTGTTTATTGTCAGAAATAGGAAAAAAGACCTGACCTGTTGCACATATACCCAAATGGGAATGTGTTTACTTAACTCAGATAGGCAAATTTATCCCCACATCTCATTAAATTGCTTCCTTTTGTAGCCAGATAAAGAAGAGACAACAGCTAAGTGAATATTCCGTCTCTGTCAGCAAGTTCATTTCTGAGCTGATCCTAAACCTTCATTCAAATATTGTGATGTCTTAGTTCAAACCACCACCAACACACTCCAATTCATTCCAATTTCTCACCAATCAGCACCCAAACCGGAGCGCTGCAACTAAAATCTGAATAAGTAGAAAGGAACTCCTGCATTAAAAAAGAACACTGCAAAATCCTTAAAGAAAAATGTTTCAGTATTAAGTCAGCTATCATCTCAGATTCATGCTAGGATGATTAAAATGTTCACTTCCCAGCTGAATTAGTTTTACTTGGGTACCTTTTACCACAGACAGAGTCTCTGCAGGCAGAATTGCATGCAGCTTATGTGCACACAACTTTTCCTTTTTTTTTTCCCTCCATCAATTATGTTACTTCTGTCTGATTTTTCTTGTCCTGCATAGGGCTAGCTAATGTACTCTCTCACAATCTAACAATATCCATATGGCATAAAGCAGGGTAAAAGTCCTGTATTGGTGCTTCTTTAGGCTGGACCCTGGGACAATCCCAGGCCTGCAGGCTACAAGGCTCCTTTGGGGAGGTGTTGTACAAGAAGTACCAGCAGCTGAAGCCAAGGGTGATTGGTGCATTCTGTGGCACCACTTTCACAAACTACAAACTATATGTCTGTACATTTTGACATGGTTTCTTGATCAAAATAACACAGTTGCAAAGAACTAAAAGCAATGCCTATTATTTAGCTAATAAAAATACAGTATATAATAGGTTTATCAGTGTTTGTAACGGGTTAAGATACATTAGTTGAAAATAATTCAACAGCTATTGAAAATTCTCTTATGGATGGCAGGAAATACTAGGTTATTTTTCTTCAACATTAAAAAAAAGTTGACAAAACTCTTTTTCTTTAATTAAAAAAAAAATCTGTTCTGCACCCTGGGAAAAGGCAACTATTTTCATCTTAAAATCATTCATAATACTAAAATTTTGCCTATCTTTTGACTAAATGTGATATTGCAAGAGAGAAAGTGTTCACAATTTTTAATCCTTTCAAAGTTGTCAAAGAAATATCTGAGAAAGTGCTTATGTTACTAACAATGTATTTGCCAAACACAGAAAACCCGGTTTTCCTTCTTGCTATCTCCTTTAAGGTATTCAGACCAACTTTGTCAGCCTAAGACTCTTGCAAGAGCATCTTAACCTGAATATTTAACAGTCATCTGTGCTACTTAAAGTTTAACAATCGTTTTTCCGATATATTTTTCCCAACTCAGAAAAGAGGGTTCAAGTTTGAAAGGGTGCTTTGATTTGTACAAGAACACAGTAGCCTGTTGCACACCATTCCGATCTGAGGGCTGTCACTTCTTCCAGCCATCAAGAGATTTCTGAAGAGCCAGAAACCTGTCAAGTACTACTCTCTGTCAAAAAGCAAAAAGCAAATACGTATTTTGATCTGGAAATTCATCTCAGACCAGGTACATCGGCTTGCTGATGACAATTGCCTCTCCACAAGTCTATAATGTTTTTCTTGTATGGTTACATGAACCTTGTATCTGTATCAATCAAAGTGTACTCAAGTATATGACAACATGCTGAACTTAAGAACAAGCCTGAAGTCCCAGCTGGTTTTCAAGTTAAATAGAATGTGAAGGAGGTAAGAGTTTCTGACCAGAAAATAATTGTCTTATGGTAGTAGAAGCTGTACTACCACAGGAGGCAGAAACAAAGAAAAAAAATCCAATCACAACCTATTTTTCACACACGTTACAACTAAGACATTTAGAATAAAACAACCTCCCAAATAGCTTCAGAAATTTTAGCCATGACAAGGTAACGACAACCACTTAAAATACAAGTATAGGGTTACCCCACAGCTAGCACTGGAACTGAACTATGACAGGACAAAATTAGGTTGATGCCTTTAGAATATGACAGGCTAAGCAGCTGACCTAAGAACATTTGACCAAATAAGGTCTCATCTATTCAGGATAAAGTTTTTGTGACAACTATTACTATCAACAAATAAATTGAACCGTTTGAAGACAGGATTTAGACGTCACAGTGTATGAGCAACTAACCAGTCACAGGTTTGCCTGTGTTGCAGCTGTAGTCAGTTACACATGAACTTTGAGAAAATTCATTCTTGTAGAGGACTCTGCAGAGTTGTTGTCATCTTCAGCTGGTAAATGAGCAACTTTCCAGTACACATTAGCAGCATTTATCTTAACCCAACAACTTGCAAACATCTTACTAAGCAATTAGAATAAATAAGATATGATTGAATTTTTCTCTAGAAATTTTTCTCTTTCTGCTAGATACATCACGGACAATTGTCTAGTATTTATTTAATGTATCAATGTATTTATTCTAAAATGTGTCTGTTTCAACATGCAATTTTTGATTGAAGAAAATATTTTTGAAACTTCTTCTATATTAATTTTTTTTCATGTGGTAGTTGCTGTAATTTCAGAGCCTTTTCAAAGACCTATAATTTTAAGGGTAAACAATTTTAGTACTTACTAATCAATGCGTACAAACCACTTGAAGGATATGCAACACAAATATGATTAATAGGAGTAGAGGTTCCATATGCATATATTCAGTTCAAATGAGAGAAACTTCAGTAGTTTTAAAGTGATGAGAAATAATTGTGTTACATAGATATGTGCAGAAAAATATTGTTGCTGAGGTATTTAGATTTGATGTATGGGAAAAGGGTCTTCATCCAGACTTGCAAATCTAGAAAAATTGTGTTTCCTCAGCAGGGCCCTTCTCCAGCTGATCCCTGACCGGTGCAGCTAGCTAAGCAGGTTTCTCCAGTGGTGATTATTTATTCTTTGCTATTTGTTATTTATTCTTCCTACTCTCACAAGAACGCAGACGGCAGAATGGCTTCACATCCATTGGTTTGTGGGACTGATACTTAAGTGCTCTAGTGCCTTTTCCTCAGATCTCTTAATTGCTTAAAAATGACTAGCACATAAGTGCTGATAGCATTAAAATTGCATGTATACCATATCCTTGAATCAGTTCTGTTGACTTTCTTTACCCAGTGCATTTCTATAGGTGCTGCTGCTGTTTGTTGCCTCCCTTCCTCCCTCTCTTGCAGAAATATCTTTACCTGTTGGGTCAAGCAGTACTCTTGTCCACTCACAAAAAAATAAAAATTATGTGATATAACTCAACAAACTGTTATACAGAAATTAGTTCAAAGTTACTTTTCATGTGAAACTGAAATATATTTCTGAACCAAAAAGACGTTGAATAATTCTTAAAAGTTTTGATTCAATGGCTTCTGTTGGTATTCTTATCTGTATCTACTTCTCTTATGATGTTAATCTTTTTTGGCATTATCTTCTCTTTATCTGTTGTTACAAAATACTTTTTCTTCCCTTTCTTTTTGCCACCTCAGTCATATAGCTTTTACAGCACCTAGACAACGAAAGGCACAATATAACACAAGCATGTCTTGGCACTGGTGACTAAGCTCAGCAAGAGAAGTCTCATGCCGGAAGCAGTTAGCATGAGGATTTCAAGTACCAACAGAGAAAATACACTATTTCAGGGGAGGGTTTTGGAAAAATTAAAAATTACTTGACTGCTGTATCACCCCAGCTCCACAGAAACAATTTTAATTGTGTATAGTACTGAAAAGATCCAGCAAATGCAGAAATAAGGACAAGTTAAGGGCATAATTTATAATTTTACCCTAAATAAATTTACCCTTTAGCTTTAGGGCAGCTAAAATCCAGAATGTCAATTGTAAGTGCTGTGGTAGTCTGCTCATGTACATTGGTCTGAGTATGGTGATAAATAACGCCAAAGTTGTGGGTTTGGTCCTGGTACAGGCCATTCATTTACGAGTTGGACTTCATGATCATTGTGGGTCCCTTCCAACTCAGAATATTCTGTGGTTCTGATAACATCTGATATATTCATACTATGTTCATTAGAGCATTCATTTTACACAATTTGGTCTTTGCCTTCTTTATCAGATATATTGCTCTGCTTTCCATCAGTGGCCATATTTTTTCAAATAACATAGATACCCACACCCACACTATTATTACATCTGAGCTTACCATAATTTCTGACTGTTCAGCTGCCAAGAAGATCCATGTTTATATTATAAAAGGTAAGGATCTCTTCAGACAGACAGAAAGGGCTGCCCATTCCTACCTATGTGTAGGTGGGATACAGGCATTATTAAAATCGGATGTTCAGATGTAAAGTCAAGACAGTAACAGGGTGTGGCAACCTTCTCAGTTATCATATTAGTTCCATTTTTTCTTCTCTGTGCCTCCTCTCTAATTCTGGACTCAAAACACTCGTTTCTCACTTTCCTTATTTTCTCCCTGCCAACTGTAGACTACTGCATTGCATGGAATAGGCCAGCACATGGTGCCTGTGGAGGACACAGAGCCATTAAGTTGTTCACTGAAATTTCAATTTTACACTTTCAAAGATTTGCTAACATTTTTCTGATGACAACATGGTATCAGGATTGTCTTTTCTTGCCCAAATTTTCACCATGCCATGTGAGAGGACGTCAAAGTGATCCAGTGTAGGTTCAAATGAATACTTGCAAATGGAAACTTGCAGTGCCCTTTTGAAACAGAGATTCCAGAGACAAAAAGCACCCTCAGAAACCCTCCAAGATGTAAACAGAGACAAACAGGTCTTGACAGTTCCTCCAAGCATAAAACTTCACAAACTTACCAATATTTCAAGCTATGGGGTAGAGTATTACATAGAATAGAAAATGCCTAATCCTGGTGACCTTTTACGGTCCCAAGCTTTCCTGTACCAATCCATCTGCCTGTCATGACAGGTAATTTCTCAAAGATAATGTAATTAAATCCTAAAATAAACAAAAGTTCTAGATGTTTTTTCTATTTCTGGAGAAGTACACATTAATGAAACAATATCTTTATAACTGGCAGACCTGGGATTTTCCCAGAAAAACAAGACCAGGATTCCAGAAATCTCAAATGTGAATGATTGCAGGGCATTACAAGTAGGGAGAACTGGCATATCACTCTTCAGCCGTAGCAGTTCCAAAAATGCAGTGTCTTCATTAGAAACACTATGTCATACAGGGATAAGGTAAAATAGGCACATTAGTCTGCTGCTCAGTAAAGGTTGCAGGCAGATTAATTCATCTGCTCTCCTCTAAAGCCTTTTCTTTCTCACTGTCTGACTCCAGCAACTGAAGTGACATACTGCTAATGCAAAAAGCTTACCTTAAATGCTCCCTGCCCTTTCCCTTCTTGGTACCACAATCATACTATGCCTGGGGAAATGGTATGAAGAGTGATCTCCTATAACCACTGGTCTCAAGATCAAGTAGAGATTCCAGTCAGCGTGGTAAAATAGATAAAAGCTGCCAACCATGACTAGGCAAGGCATAAGAGTCTGAGGCATCCAGCAGAGCTATCTGAATTGTGGGGAGTTTAAATGAATGAAAAAATTATTCTTTGTCATGACGGAAAGTCTCAAAGACTGAAGAAATCCCACAGATATCCCTTTGTTCCACCCAGTAAAGGCTCTGATAAGGCAACACAACAGCATGCTTAGAAAAGCTGGCCAGTAGATGATCCTGAGGAGTTTGCCCAGTGAGTGGAGCTTGCACAGCTTCTGTCATAAGTAGAAGAATATGCCAAAAGAGGCTGTAGATAAGTAAGGTTTCTTTAGGAAAGAAGTGTCTGGAATACTCAAAAAAGGTATCATTAGCTCCTTCAGGTTTGTTTCCCGTTTGGGTTCTCAAAGTGATGACCAGGTTCCCCATCAAGGCTTCCTTTACTACAGGCTGCTGAGGGAGCTTATGCTGTTATGGCCTCAGTCAGACACAGCAGGGATGGTGGAATGCATTGCATTTTCATCACCACCTGCCAAAGACCTCAGTGCTTGTTTAGCTTTCTGGGATGAATAAAAAGAAGAGAAGGAAAAAACTTTGGGATACAGAGTTGAAGATGTAAAGGAGCAATAATGATTACAGTCCTAATTGAAAATGGAGCTTGTGGTGCTTAACACAAATGATCAGCTTTTGAGGTAATTGTTGCTTTTTTTTTGCCAATATCTGTGCTAGGAATAATTCTTTTATTATGTATGTCTGTTGTTTTCAAATCTGTGACAGTGCTTCAAACCTACAATAGCACATAGATTTACATTTAAAATATTTTTTTTATTCAGCCTTCTTAGTTTTGAGCCTCACTTCAGGGCCAAACCCTCAAAGATTGAATGAATTCATTGCAGTGAAGTAGTAAGCGATAAGATACCAAACATGGACTGCTCCAGCCCAAGTCTAGCCTCTGGTGATAAAGCCTTTGAAAAGAAAGCACACTGAGGAAATTTCCAAACATTAAAGAAATGTTCAAAGAGAATTGATAGTTAGTGTAATCGGGCAGACATCTGGTTTTTGATATCAGGATCTCACTTTCCTTCAGGTATCCTGCCTTTTGGAGCAAGTGTAATACTAAAACAAAGAGTTTGAGTGGTTGCATTATCGACCTGACTGTCTGAGGATGTCTATTCTGTGCATTTCCATAGTTATGATTTTAATTTCAGATTTCTGCATCTCAAAGTGATTTATTGCTGAGGGAAACCACCCATTTGGGTCATAAGATTCATTCCAGAGTCTGATGCCAACATTTTGTGGATGAGCTGCAGATTCCACAGACAACACTGATACCTCAAGAGAGAAAAGAAAAGAAAATTTTTCATACACACTCAGGTGGTCCCAGATTTGCAAGATGTTCAGCTACATATTGGTGCTCAACACAGAGTGCCAGAAGCAGAGCCTACTAACCATTATGCTCTGTGAGAGTTACCTCCTCCAGATCATCCAGATGAGCTACCTTGGGGAAGCTCACAGTGTCCTGGGTTTCACATGGCCCAAAGTGTCAAAGGTTGATTAGCAAGGCCTACCTCTGTCTACACATTAATCTGACCAAAAACACTTCTGAAGTCCCCTCACTCTTTCCTCCATCCATAGCTGAAAATGTCAAAATGATGAAAAGCTCCCAAGCAGACAACCCACATGTCAGCTGGAGAAAAAGGCTGTAAGATTTATCCTGTGCCTGATCTCAGCTTGCTGTGATTGGTGTATATTCCAGTGCCTGAGGAAAAGGTGTGCTACAAGGGTGCTGAGAGTATGAGCAACATGTGTTAAGAACATACATTAAGCTTCATATTAGATACAGCTTCAGTAATTTGGTTTTCTATATTTTCTAACTTAGCTTTTCTTTGTCTCCTGAAAGCCTCAAATAATTTCATTCTGTAATATCCCCATGTCATCAATGAGTGTTTTCAGAGATAACAGCTGAAACCCGTGACCTACAGGATCTTATTAGAAACAGAGACACTTGATGATCATATCCCATTTATTATTACGTCTTGAGGTATGTTACACTGAGACTTTTAATCCACTTGATGCGTGCCATGTTGATTTTGTATCCCTCTTAACCAGTTGTTCTGGTTTTGGCTGGAATAGAGATAATTTTCTTCACAGTAATTAACACGGGACTAGGTTTTGGACTTGTGCTGGAAGCAGTGTTGATAAAAAGGACACGTTGTAGTTACTCTGAGCAGTGCTTACAAAGAGTAAAGGTCTCTCCTGCTTCTCATACCACACAACCAGTGAGGAGGCTCAGGTGCAAAACAAGTTGGGAGGGCACATGGCTGGGATAGGTGGCCCCAGGTGTCCAAAGGAATATCCCATAGCATACAGGTCAGCACATAAAGCTGGGGAAAGAAGAGGGAAGGAGGTATGGTGACCTTTGTCTCCCCAAGTCACCATGATTTGTCACAATGATGGAGCCCTGCTTTCCTGGACATCAATGAACTGCCTGCCTGACCATGGGAAGGGGTAAATGAATCCTTGTTTTGTTTTGTTTGCATGCATGGCTTGCACTTTATCTTCTAAATTATCTTTATTTCAACCCATGAGTTTACTCACCTTTCCAATTCTTCCCTTTTCACACTGTGGGGGGAGTGAGAGAGCAGTTGTGTGGTGCTGATTTGCTGGCCGGGTTAAATCCGTGACATCAATGCATTCTGTAGCATGAAATCAAATGATCTGTAGAAGTCTAAGTATATTGTACCAACATTATTACCTTATCAACCCAACTTGTAATCTCACAAAAATATCAAATTAGTTTGACAAGATCTATTTTCCATAAAACCACATTGATTGGCATTAATTATATTTCCCTCCTTTCATTATTAATCAAGTCTCATACCAGTTATCGCATTGTTTTCCTCAGGACTGATGTCAGGTTAACATCACTGTATTTACCCCATTTTTCTTGTTTACCCTTTCCTGCCTTTGTTCATTTTCTTATAAAGTCCTAGGAGTTCCCTATTGTTCAAATAATTATTAAAAGGTTCCTTTTGTATTAGATCTGAAAGATATCTTCTTCACAGCTAAATATTTTTTTCTCCTTGTATCCTTTCAATTCCTTTATCAGTGTTCAGTTTTTCCTTGCTTCTGTATTTTTTGCAAATAAATTCTCCTTTCTTTCATCAGTTATACATGTTTTTATTATTTTTCTAGCTGCTTTCATCCTCACTTTACTGGTGTTTGCATAACCCCTGGTTCCTTCTTTCCTCAGTTCTAACACTGGCATTTTAGAGTCTAGTGAAATGTTATCAGAAGGTTTCGTGTGATTATTTATTTTTTGTGATTCAGTCCTTTCAAAAGATGTCCTTCCTAATCCTTTTCAGCTTTAACAACTTAATCATTTGGTTAAGATTCCAATTCAATAAAATAATAATTTAATAGGAAAGCCCAAGTTTTTGGAGCTTGATATCTTCAGCAGATTCTGAACCCAGAATTAGGGCTGCATTTTTCCACTAGTGTGTCTGTGAACAAACTAAAAAGGGTTTGACAGCGATAGAAGCCCATATTAAGCTAGCTGAAGCTAAATGATAATCAATCAGTGAGTGGAAATCTGACTGAAGCTCTGCATTTCTAGAGCTTGGTAATACAAATTACATTCTCAAGCATTACTTTTCCTTTATTGCCTTCCTCCTAAAGACTGGTATTTACATTTGCTCTTCCCAAGAATTAAGTAACTTTTCCTCTATTTTTTTTTTCGAAAGATGACCGGTATTTGCAATTTTTTACATAACTTCTTATCAGCAAAAGGTCTTGCTCAGAGAAAAGGCAAAAAATCAGTCTAGATGACTTTAAGCTTAAATGTTTCAATCAACTCCCAAATCTCAGTATTACATGTAATTTTTAATTGCATCATCTTACATGAAACTGTTATCAGAATAAAACTAACACACAAAATAAAAGCAGTTCCAGAAGCAGAGACCAAAATGTGGAGTTATGGCTGTCTCTGGTCTTATCATACTGTTGGAATGATGTATTGTCTTACTTGCAGGCCTCTGATTCCATAGATCTGACATTGATTTCTATTTTTTTCTACAGGAAAGGTGAATTGTTTGGACCACCTATAACCAATGTATGAGAGGTTCCTTCAGAGAGTGCAAGAGTGAGCCCTTTCTAGATCATGTAAAACACAGTAAAAGTCTCATGCTTCCTTCCTGACTGATACAGCTGGTAGGGGTACAATGGCATATGAAAGATAGACAGCTTTTGAAAGAGCTTTTTTCTTTTGTGAATACCCTGATGTTGTTAGATTATTTTTAATTTCCAGATTTTCCTCAGTAATTTCAGTTACGCTTGAGGTGATTAAGGTGTTGCCTGCTTAATTGCTAGAAGTAAGTTCCTCAGGGTAAATATAACTATTACACAATACAGAAGTGGTGTCTTAGGGAAGCTTTTGCTTTGGAATGAAAAGCAGTGTGTGAATAGAGGTTCTTATTGAGCTAGGCAGTCAGCTACCCCATGTAGGATTTTTGGGCTGCAATTTTTGGATTTTGACACTCAAAGCCTTCCCATATTCTTGACTTCTTGTCTTTATTTTGAGAGCTGGCATGAGGTATGAGAAAAGCTGGTAAGAGTGATGGACTTTTTACAAAGTCCCTGTGGTTATCATCTGGCTCTTGCAACATCTAGCCCATAACTAGGATTTGGGAAGTGATCTAGCTGAAGCTCACTACCTCTAAGTTTGGTTGTTTGGTATGAGGAAGCAGTTTGAGGAAGGATTATCACTAATATTTGCTCTTTCATGAAAGACAGTTTATGGCTTCGTTGTAAAAAGCAGGAAATCTGAGAGTCATGTTTCTGATATCAAATTAACAGCAGAGGCTGTGAATCATTTTATTTAAATTGCATGAGATCACAACATTGTCAATCTTGTTTTTGGGGGTAGTTTTTCTCAGTCATTCATGTAAACATGGCAATTTCACTCAAAAATCCCTCAGATACAGCCAGGTACTCCTTTGAAATGTCTGTTAAATCAGATTATGGTAGGGTATTTAATCAGCTATATTTCACATGTGGAACACATTACATCTGAACTTCTAAAATATACTTTACATTTCAGATGAAATTTGACGGTTTTGTTTTGATTTATAAAATCCTATTTAACTTGTGACTTATACTCTTCATAGAATCCTATTTAATTTGTGATTGACTCAGCAAATGATCTCAGCCTGGGTGCTTAACCAGAAAGTCCCTAAGGACCCTTACTCTGGGGCTCAAGATGGAAGAATTTTAGGGCCTTTAGCTTCTGCTGGATATGCAGTAGTACATAGACTAAAAATTCAGACTTTCTAGATATATTGAAAAGCCTGTGTATTTACTGAGGCGTCCTCAGTGGTAAAGTATGTGAAGTGTTCTGAGAGGAGCATAAAACTTCTATTGTTTACATGATCCACTGTAGATTTTTAGTTTGATTGTATGCACATATTTATTTCATTTAATTGCATCCATACTTCATGATAGATACACATTGTAAAGTGAATATGCTCTTTTATCAAATTTACATTGTTAAAAACATTTTTAGAAGATGGCACACAAGCTTACCCAAATGAACTGGTGGCTAGATAGACTGAGACCAGGCTATTTAAGTCCAACCTGAGAGATGATCTGCACATTTCAGCTCTCTTCGTCTAATGTCTTTAATAGTATTTGCTGTCTTTCTACCCACTGAAGAGTTTTCAACCACTGAGTTTTTACAAGCATGCATCCAGGACTTTTGACTCACAAATATCTTATCCAGCTTAATCAGCATCTATGCAAAGATTCCTTGTGCCCACAGACAGCCTTTGACTACTTGGATAGCTTTTCAAGGATAATTTGTGAAATTCTAGTGTCTGTATGGATGTCTAATTTTCAAATTACATTTCCAAGAATGCAATTCTCCTGCAGAAATTAAAAATTTGTCCCTGCTTGCAGTTAATTCTTAAATCCAAGGAAAAAGCCTCAACTTTCCAAAACTTTCCAAAATGTAAATAAATAAATAATCATGAACAGAGAAAATATATTCAGTAACAGTTCAAAAAAACTATTGCATGTGTGATTTGATTTCTTTTTCACAAGAAGCAATTGGTGCCAATAATACATTTATATTTATGAGATTTTATAATACTTGGAAACATGGTTTTAACTTGGTAGAAACTGATGTACTATATTTTCCGGTTTTTGGAGGGGGAAAGGGCTCTTTTTTAAAGTTAGACATCATAAAAACACTCTGTTTGATCAAGTTTAAAATGATATATTTTCTGCTTTTTAAGTTAAAGTTACAAAGTACATGCTATTTTGTTTTAATTTTACGTAAGGAATTTTCTCTGTATATGTATGTATGTATATATACATACATATATACATCTCTGCTAGCATAACAAAGTAAAAAGGTGGGGGGGACTTCACAGCAGAGCAATGTGTAACAGCTGCCTTCCCTTCTCTCAGAAAAGATATAAAGGATTGTTTTTCCTTTTACAGTGATCCCTTAAGTCATGGCAACCTTCTCCAGTTGCCATTAATTCGACACCCTGACAACTTAAAGACAACGGCAGCACATCAGATCTAAAAGGAATTGTGTCTAATTTTCTCTGCTAATGCATTGTATCTGCAGAACTGATACTAAAGGTAATTCTGCACATCATGTCTTGAAACCAGATACCAGGAGGGAATGATGAACAAATTGAAACCTCTTGTGGGAAAGAATTTGACCAAATCCTAGCATTCCATAGACCATTCACATGAAATTGATAAGACTATTGTAAATCACTCCAGTGACTTGGAAGAGATGAAAGATATAGACCTGCAATAGTAAATAAGCAATAGGAAAGGAGAGGTTACTATGGGAAAAAGCTAAGTTAATGTTTGTGTTGTTCAGGGAAGATTGTAAAAAACAAAACTGTGTTTTAAAATAAATATTGGCTAATAGTTTTCACAGCTGATTCTTCCTCTTTAGCTTTTAACCACTGCAATTTCTGCAAGCATTAATTACAAAGAAGGCTAAAAGTCATACTCAGTGTTCAGCAACATCTTTTTTTTCCAATTTGGTCTCTCTCTACATTCCCATATGAGAAAGGCACTGGCTTTTTCTTTCTAAATACAGAACATGGAAAAGTATTTATAACCTCAGTCTCGTCTCAGAAGTGAAATACAGATGAGACATCCTGAAATAAATACCACTGTGATGGCCTTTTCTGCTCTGCCTACTTTTAATCTCTTCGTAGCTTCTCAGCCCAATTAAGAACAGTAGCTGGTAATTGCCTCACAGGTTGGATCCAGAAGCCAAGAGAGTGCAGATGCTTTAAGGCACACCCTACACCAAGAGCAAGGTAGTCTATAAATCATTTGATCATTAAGCTAGAGGAAAGTGGTGAAGGTGGGGAAGGAGGTAAAGTGATGGCACTGATGTTCATCCTACACCCTACACCATCGTGTTACAAGCCTTCAGAGAAGGATTTTGTTGGGTCTAAGTTCAAAATTCAACACTGATACAAAGAAGGACTTTATATCATCAAGACTCTCAGTTTATGTATTTGGAGTTGTTTGGTTTGTTTTCATTCTGGGTGGAGAAGAGAGGAAAAAAAAGATATAAGGAAGGTAATATTGGCATTCTGTATATTTAAAATACTTTCAGTGCTCTCAATTAAAGATTTCCCTGAAATTTACATTAAGTATTATAAAACTTTACCCAAAAACATGTAGCTTCTTAAAATGCGAACTAATTTAGAGATTATCTGTTCTTAAAATAAACCTGTAGTATGCATGATTCTGGTATCGTTCAATTGGCGTACACAGAAGAGTGCGTATTGAAGAGCCAGAAAAGAAACAAGTGGCAAATATAGCCAGGTACCTCTAACAATCACCTTCCTTCTTTGAAAAAAATGAACTAAATTTTCATTTAGTAAAAAGTGGGTTTTTTTAAAATAAGAATCATGCATTTTTTGTATCGTATTACAATAACAATTAACAATACATATTGTTATGTATTTTGTAATTTTTGTATAGTTTTAATTTACTATATACAAGTGAAGCCACATTCTGTTATTTAGCACCATATTTGACACACTGTGTAGCACACTACTGAAAAAACCACAAAATTACTTGTAGGCTTATGATAATTTTTACCTGGGTCATGCTTACAGTAATACATATTTTCTCTTAAGTGGCTATCTTTTTCTGTAGGGCAAAAAAAAAGTAATTTCTAATTGAAACTAGTAAAATATATCTCTCAACTAATTTCTAGAATTCAGAAATACATATTTACATTGCAAAAGATAAAGGTCAGTTTGCTTAGATGATTCCAGGGGTTTCTTAGATATCAGTTCTTCCTTTGTCGCATGTTTTCATAGTCAATCACATTACACAGTGGTTTTCAGTAATATTTCTCAAAATTCCTCATGTGATTTCCCATGGAAAGGGAGGATCTAATTGGATTTTTAATCCTTAGCTGATCAAGAAACACATTGCATATAGTGTTTTAGGTAGAAACTGAGAAGTTCTTTCCACTGCCCTATTATAACAAGGCAAGTTTGATGTAACTTGAAGCAGTAGAAAAATAACAAGGTAAAGTCCCAATACTGTATAGATGTTACATGAAAACAATACTCTCCTTTCTTTAAACGGCAGCCAGTGCATAGCCTTTGATGAAGCTCTGGAATAATAGAGTGCCATGGGCTATTTTCTTCTGGTTTCTATAGCTCAATACAGGGCTTGTCTCTTCTGTTTGTTTTCAGCTAATTGCCTCAAGATCTAATAAGTTAGTGATGATGTATGCTGAGCACCAGTGACCCTTTGCCAAAAGAAATATTATGTCGCACCAAAGTTTAAGGAGCTAGGTTTTTATCAGCCAAATATCTTTTCCCTAAAAGGCTCTAATTTCCACTGTGTGGGTTGTAAGTGGCGTCCATGATTGCATTGGTTTTTTTAAATGGCTAAGACAGAAATAATACTTGAAGGGAAAAGCCACTGTGAAGGCCAAATGCTAACCTACATGTGTGCTCTTATTGCTGCAAGGCTTGGATAGTTGTTATTGAATATTTTTATTCAGCATACCTCAAGGGAAAAAAGGACAAAAACACTCAAGAACTGATGAATTTAAGAGAACGTTTAACTTAAATTAGATGTTTACTCAGGTTTTTCTCTTTGCACATAATTTTAATGACCTTATCTAAAATGTTACTTATTCTCCTCTTCTTAGAACAAAGATATCCAGGGAAAGCAAAGATATTAACAGCAACTACTAATTATATTGAAATTTAACATATAGAGATAATTAAAAGAATGTTGTTTAGGTACCTTTTGATATAGGTAACTGCATTGAATAACTTTACCCAGATTTCAAGTTAAAATTAATTTTCCTTTTTGAAAATCAAGACATTGCTCTTGCAAAGTTGAGGTATATCAGGAGCAAAAACTTCTGCTATTCTTCAACTTTTGTTTTAATGGAAGCAACACCCTGTTTGCAAGTAACTTCTTCCCTTTGTCATCAGGAGACAGTGAGAACAGGTTGTGCCTTGACCTCAGGGTGAAGCTAAGGAATATTTGCTGGGTTGATCTAACAGCAAAAAATCTCCCCTTTTTTTCTCCTCTGCTTGCTTGTACACACTCTGCTGCCCCATCCTTTGCACTATGATGTTTGAGCAAGTATTGAGCTCACTGATTTCACCACCTGGCAGAGAACTAACTCAGCAAGGAAAGAAAAAAGACAGGTATTTTCTATCATGTTGGAGGGCTGAACCTGCAGCTCACCAGAAGGAAAGACCTTGAAGATGGAAGGAGGAGTAGGCATATTTTTTAAGTTTCAAAATGTTGTGGAGCTGCACCCATACAAATCTTCATTGCTTTGGTTCTACCACCTGCACTCCCCAATGTACCATGTCTGGAACATTTTGTGCACTGGCATTGGCCCTGGTTTGGTCCAGTGCTGCCCTGTCTTAGAGAACTTGTCTCAGTAAAATCTCAGGAAAAAGAAGATTTCTCATTGATGTTTGTTCCACACAACTCAAGGAGCAGATGCGATCCCAGTTCTTTTCTGGAAATGATGGGATATGATCTTCCATTTTTCAAGGCTCAGGTGAGTGCACAGGCACAGACAGGCTCCAAAGTATGACAACATGAGCAGGTCACACTCCCTGATCCAATCACTGTTTTGTATGAATGGTGAAATGTGCCCTGCATCAGAGGCTGGAAGCCACATCTGAAATTGTTCTGCGTCAGAATTGTGATTTCACTATTTCTGACTACTGAAATAATCTGTTACCCCACACCACATGGTATGCAGCACAAAGAACCAAAACCATGGCTTCTGCACATAAATCATAGACTTTGGTACAGAGCATCCACAAGAGAAGGAAGAAATGAAGCGCAGGTGCCCTACATCCTGTGTGTATGCCCTGATTACAGAGCTGTTGGATAATAGGCACTGATTTGCAGTGGGACAAATCATTACACGTTCCAGAAAAAATGTCTGCCACTCTGGGTGCAGTAGGTGGTGGAAATATGAGCCTGAAAGCTCTCCAATATTACCTGAGTGCCTAAACTGCTGGGGAATCCCCCGAGAAGAGGCAGTTCTTGCAGGGCCCAGGGACAGGCAGTTCGATGTGAAGGCAGCTGAACTCATAAGAAAAAACAAACCTATGGATTTTGGATGGCTCTGGGGTCAGGTGGTGAATGAGAAGGAATGTTGAGACCTGATATGTTGGATTTAAGCAAGAAGCTTTTTAAGTCTTATGTCTTTTAGGGCACAGTCAGATGCTGCAGTGTCAGGAGAGAGGTCTAAGTAAAATAATAAACCAAGACATTTAAATTCTAGGTGAACTGCTAACAAAATAAAAACAAAAAAAAGGCAATATTTTATTTAAATTTGTGACTATATCAGATAGTATCAAGAGTTCTTATCTAATTTTAAATGGGAAGTAGGGAAACTTCTGGGATTTATGAATTAATATCAGGAAATTGGTTGAAACTAATGAAAAGTAATGAATAATGTATAATGAAACAACTGAGTGGCCATGACATGATAGTAACAAAGGAAAAGTTACATACATCACAATTCTCTGCTTTACAAGGAAATAACAGAAATATATTAACTTGCACTTTCAAAGTACCTAGCATTGCTTTTGTTGATATTTAAGCAGCCACGAGGTGAGAGGTCAGGTTCTGCTTCTGGTTTGAAAATAGCTAAAAGTCAGAATCTAGGAATAATGGCATTGTTTGGTAGAGAGTAATACATTAATAGCTGGGTATCTCACATTTCCTTTACCAAAAGTATTTAATATCAGTGGCAAAAGCAAGCACAATAATTTGAGGGACTTTCATTTGTCACAAGATTTTTAATCTCTATATACTGTGATCACTCCCACTTTATATATATACATATATATCTACAGACACAATTTTCAGTAGAAAGGGTTAAGAAATGACATGCCAACATTTGCAAATGCCAGTGCACTTTATATTGGCCAAAATTAGAGAAGACTTTGAAGAGCTTCACAGGGACTTATTGAAGCAAGTTGAGTCGGCAGTTTGATGGTAGTTAAGAGCCAGTGTCTTCCTAATGAAAAGAAATATACTCTGGAGAGAATAATGTAAAGTCAATGAGATTGATGCATGTGCTTAACTTAAGTGCATATTTGACTGCCTTGCTGAATAAGGATGGCATTACATTCTTAAAGTTAATTCATGGCTGTACTCATTGAATCCTGAAATCTTAGTGACTCTTGACTATTAAAACTATTCCTTATTTAGAGTAGCACTGCATTTTTTTTCCTTTTTTAGGATATTATGTCATGAAAAAAATTAATCTAATTAACAATTTATTATGTAATCACAGAAATGTTTCAAAATAAGAAATCACTTTTTAAAAAAATTACATTTTAGAATTTTATCAGCTATTAGCTGCACCGGAATGGCTAGAGGAATCTCACAAAAACAGCAGAACTGATTGCAGGGTAAAAAATAAAATCCACCAAAATGTCCAATTTTCTAGAGAGCACAGTATATATATTTATATTTTCTGATATATTATTCCCTCTTGTTTTGGATTAAATGCCCAATACAGCATTTATTTCTTACATTATTTTATGATAGTGCTAAATATGTATTGTTCCATACTTGAGAACAAGTTGGTAATGTAATATGCTCAAATGAAAGAAATGAAAAAATATGTTGCATGCATGAGTCTTGATTATTTGAAACATTGTTTTGTGTAATGTGATTTAACCCCTTTTCTGATTGAGATCATGTTTGCTATTCCCTTTGTTTAAAATATGTCTACGAATTCTATTTCTACTGCAAAAATAAATGATGAATTATTTATATATACCAATTATTTATTATCATTTATGCAAAGCTTGTCATATTATGCATGCATAAGGGGATTAAATCACTGTTAACCCATAATGCCTTTAGGGGCATTATATGATAGGCAAAAGGTTGCTTATGTTTACTATTGTGGATAAACATATACATTAGGAACATACATATTGTTTATACAAATTGCCAAGTTGAATATCAGTTCTGTTAGGAAAATGAAGTGTTTATTGAGCAATTTGATCAGCTAAAATAATGATCAGCTAATCTATTTAATGTACTATACTTTCTCTAGCTTGAAAATATGAGCTTTTTTCAACTAATGATATTCAAGTTGAATTTAGTTCAAACCTGTTTAATGTAAGTAGTGTAAGAATGCACTCAAATCTTTTTTTTCTTTCATTGTTCCTCTTGAGGCAGTCCCTTCATCAGTCAATGATACATCATTACACTTTACCATTAAAATAAGTCAGCACAATCTACAAAATGTTAAAATAATATGTTTTTCTATTATTCCCAATAATCACTATGAAATATAAGGCAAATCATTAAACAGATGGAAAGATTGGATGATGTTGATTTAAGCAGGTACAAAATGGAAGCATATTTTTGCAGGGTATGGGCCAAAATTTTGTTAATAGTACAGCAATAAAAACTCTTTATGTTTTGACATCACACTGTAAAAACAATAAAATGTATTTTTATATTTGCATAGAAATATAATTTTTTCAACTTTAATAAGTAAACAGATGCAAGTCTCTGATCAAGGTATTCTTGTTCTCATCTTTTCCTCTCCCTCTTTAGCAAGCAACGTTGGTTCCTTGACCTATTCCAGTTCAACTCCCACATCAACTTAATTTGTTTCTCTTCACTCCAGATACTCCAAGTCCTGCGGATCTGTTGTTTTAGCTGCTGTGGCTCTTTAAAGCCTCTCCTAAATAGCCAGCACAAACACACAGCAGCATATCCTGGAATCGAGAAAATAACGAGTTCTGTGGCAACAGAGCTGAGGCCAGGTGGTTAACTGATCTTGACCAACTCATCTGAGAGAAAATGTGTAACTGTTATCGCATGTAGATTAGGAAAAGGTCAGGTCAGATAAGCAACATCTTTTCCTAATTTAGACAGTGGTGAAATCAAAGGTTGCCATTGTCTTCAGCAGAGTTTCTAATTGAACACTGCAGGCTTGATTCACAAAAACCTTTGTATACCCTTAGCTTCGAACTGGGAAGAAGTCCTGTAGAAAGTAAATTCTTAAGCTTTAGCACATGCCCATCTGCTATTGTTAACCTGTCCTGAAGCCTCAGGTAAGTCCTGGAGGTGACTTCCATGCCATAAGCACTCCCAAGGATCCAGAAACTTCAGCCCTAGATCTGAACCAAGCACTTAATGAAACTCAGCCCTACAAACTGCCTTTTTCACATGGCAGATTAGTGCTATTAAATCCTAATTTACACTAAATGCAAGTGCAGCCTTGTTCTTAGCCAGCTGCACTGAAGCAACACACTTCAAGTAAGACTCTCCCCTTGTTTATGTTGATTTGATATCAGAACAATGGGCTGGTTTATACTGACTTATTCTGATTTAAACCAATACAAGTGAGATCAAAATCAAGTCCACTGACTGTAAAAAGCTAAAGAATGTATTAAAAGAAAATGTAGTTTGAGGGCAAGTAAAATCTCTAGCTTGTTTTTTTAATTAATATTTTCTTTTTGTGACATAGCCCCAGGCATCCAGCTATATATTCTTCTAATCCCACTTGACCTCAACACAAATGTTTATGCCAAGGGTGTTCTCATGTTCCCAACACTGGGGTTTAGGATAATGGATTCTACCAAAGGGCATTCTGCATTTTTCTTCTTTCATTTTCAACCACCTTTCCATCCACGTTTTAATCCTGATTCTCCTCTCTCCCACAGATATGGTCATGCATAATATTCCTACAGATGCTAGACTGAGGGCCATGCCTTCTACAGTCAGTCCTAATAAATGCCTTTTACCTCCTAGCTACTGGGCTGAAGTAAAAGCGGTTCTGTTTCTCTGTATACATCTGGGCTCTGTGTATAAGTTGCTGTTTATTTCTGTTGAATTTCTGGTCCATGAAGCCAAATTCATTACTTCAAATTCATTACTTAATTCAGAAAGAGTAAGAAAGACAAATTTTTAGAATTCATTTGCTGACTGAAAGAAAAGAAGGAAGCTTCTCAATGCTTTTTCTTTCAGCTTAGAGTATGAATTTTGTAAAAGATAAATCTGAAACAACACTGATATCAGAAGTGAGTAGATTAGAATTTCATTTTATGTTAATGAGTCAGAAATGAGCATAAAAGATTTTTGTGACCAATTCTGATTAATTCTTTGTCTATAAGAAATGCAGATCCGCACTGAAATTGCATTTATAAAATTAGTCAAATACCATGCAAAAATATTGTCACTCATGTTCACTAATAAAAATAAGCTTTCTTTGAAAATTTTACTTATAAAAATTAGTAACCCAAAAATGAAGATCAAACTTATGCACCTGCAAGCACTTTGAAATGTTTCCATTGTTATACAATAAAAAATTGATGTCATATTTTAGTAATATTACTAATAATTGCTTAACTTTAGTTTTAGATGTAAAAGATTTTCTGGTGCACTACTTTTTTACTGTTCAAGAAAGTCAAATAAGACCACAGTAAAATGTATTGCTCCAAAGTAAAATGTTTAAAGGCATTTTAAGCTTTGCTTAAAAGCAAAGTCCTTATTGACTTTTTCTGCCAAAGTTTACATTTAAAATTTGTTTTGTTAACACTTGTGATGAAATGGCATTCACAAAATGACATTCACAAAATAACCTAACTCAGATTATTATTAAGAAAATAATCAGTGGTAAAAGGGAAAGATAGAAAGCCAAAAAATGTAAAAACTAGGTTTTGTCAAGTACCTAGAGGAAGAATTCACTATTTTATCACCTTTCTATCACTATCACCATCACCTTTTTATCACTTTTCTTTTAATCACGTTCTTTTAATAAAAATTGTATGAGGTATTTACCATTGGTATAACCAAAATTTTTCTATTTTTTTTAAATTTTCTATTAGAAATACCAGCTAATTAACACTATAGATCCAGAATATGATTGTGATTTGTTGTGATAGCTTGCCTTCATGACAGTAAGATAGTTTGAGAACTTTAGGAGGGTTAATTTAGGAGGGGTACTTCTAACTCTTTTACTAATCCTTCTAACTGTAGGAGGGTTAATTCTATTTTGCAGGAAAATATTAGAGGCAAATTCAACAAATAACTGCAATAACAACAAATAACTACAATAACAACAAATAACAAATAATAAATTTGACAACTGAAAAGAAGTAAGGAATCAACAAACAAAAATCAAAATACAATACAGTCAACATTTGCAATTGCTTCTGTCTTTTCTTCAAGTCGTCCTTACCTGGGATTTCTGGTAATGCAGTCTACAGAGAAAGCTGCTGAACTTCACATTATTTGAACTTGGGGCTATTGCTGTTCCTAAACTGCTTTTCCAAAATGGATTGCTACTAGGCACTTACAGGAAGTAGCTCCTGGACATTTCTCCTGAACAAGGTAAAACATCTAAATGTCATAATTTAATACATCATTACACTGGAATTCTTAGGAATAAACACTTTTAGATTTTGACAGTGCATTATGGGGGAGAAATAACTTTAAAACTGTTGCAAAATACAAACAGGTTGTAGTATGTAAAACACAATTCCCCACGTAGTCATATACACATACACTGATATTCATTCCTTGAATCCTAAAGCAATTTAAAAGGATAATTAGTGTGTAGTGCCTGAATTGGTTCCTTAGAGGGTTAGTGTCCACCCTGTTTGTCACTGTTTCTTGCCTAATCCTGTCTAATGAGGGTTTATGTTAACATGGCTAAGCACTTGCAGATATGCACTACCAAGCTAGCTAAGCTTAGAGAAGACATGCTGTTCAAATGTCACTGCCTTTGGCTATCATGCTATAAGATACTGATTATTGCTTATTATGTTTTTTTTTTCAAAAAGCTGCCATTTGTACTTGTTTGTAGGAGCTTGTTGTTCTTGCACAGGTAACAAGTAATGTCTGTGTTTTTCCTAGAGTTATACTTTTTAATTTCCTTATTCTTTCCTTTGTTAAGAACTCTCTCAGTGGGATGAAATACTTTTGATTTATTGCTTTAAAGCATTTAGAGCAACTTAAGTGGAACTACACTGAAAATCACACTAAGGTTTAAACAACGGCAAATATGTCTATATTATACATTTGTTGGGGAACTGAGTTGTGTTTGGGGTTTTTTTTAATCAGCTTGCTGTCACCTCATGAGAGTATTTCAGTATAAAATATTAGTTCTGTTTTTTTAGGTCTGGGCTAGAGTTTTTCATTTCAAAGAAAAAATTACTTCTTTTTCACTCTTTTTTTCCTGTTTTAGAGCCTACCAGACCCTGTAGAGCATTAAACATCACAGCCAGACCTTTTCTCTCTGGCTAGTTGTGATTATCCTTTGCAGGTAGGAAGGCATTTCTACCAGAGTCTGAAACGAGAGGTCAGTCTTCAGATCTGAGATTTGCTTCGAGTCCTTTTTTTTCACTTCAGAAAGGTGAAGATCCTCTCCTGTCATAATTGCCTATATTAGCTGTTCCTACACTGCTGCTAGAAAGCAGTCTCAGGAGTGCACCTGCGCAGCTGACTCGCATGTACTCTCCCATGCACACTGCTGCCTGCCAGGTTGCCTAGGGCCAGCCTGCAGGCAGCCCACAGCAGCCTGTTTGGGCATGTCTGCAGCAGCACTCTCCTACCAGGCACACCAAGGATGGAAGGTCTGGACCACTGACTCCCCTCCAAACACAGCACAGGTATGTCTGGGAGGTCTCTGTCACCAGCTCAACACCGGGCAGGTGTCCTGGCATGGCTGCTGGGTAACCCTGGCCTTCCAAAGAGAGAATCCTCCTATGTGCTGGATTGCCCGGCCTAGGAACGAGCACAGCTCGTGCAGAGGGCATCCACCTAGAGTGCCATCACTGGGGGAAAAGCAAATGAGGGTAATGAGGAAACAGCACCAGAACTGCCAGACCTTTTCCCTGCCTGAGACTGGCTTCCACTTGCTCAGTTTCTCCTGTTCCTTGCCTTAAAATCCTGAGCAGTACTGTTTACTGTCAGTGAAGTGGATAGCATTGTGATTCACCAAATTCACAGTGCATGGGTTTACACATATGTGCTTAAGTCAAGCCCATAATCCCAAAATAAATTAGCCTGAGTACTTACATTGTCAACCAGCTAAGTCTTTGGGTGTAGCACTACTTTATACTGTAATATATATAAAATGTAGCTGTACCTGATAGTTTAGTAGAGAAACTTGTGAAACTCTACAGTTTCTCATTCCTCTGCAGAGTAGTGTTGTTGTGGCTGAGGTAAACACTGGTACATGCCAATATTTTGCTTGGTTTCATCATGTGTATCGTTTAAAAATTAGCATGATATCAGTATCCAACTAAAATTCAGCCAAGGCATGCTACAAATCTTGCTGAATCTTCCTGTCCCTTCCCAAAAATGTGTAAAAAACAAACTGAAAAATGAAATATGAAAAAGAGTTCACTGATGTATTTTTCTATTCTTAAACATGCTAGTTAAATAAGACTTAACTATATATCAGTATAATTTACCAGATAATGACAATTTCAATTTCTCTATTACAATATTTTATCTTGGCTACACTACATTCATTAAATGTGATGTTGTTTTGAGACCTCCTTGAAAAGAACTCTAGACAAAGCTCCTCATCTCATTTTTGTGGGTTGGTTTTTGGTTTTGCTCTTTTTTTTCCCCAAAGCAGAAATATTCTTAGACAATTAGTCCAAACACTAACTCATGTTAGAATGATCCTACAGAATAAGTAATAACTATCTCATACTAAAGCTGACATTCATATAATTGTTACAGTGGTAAAGTAGTTCACCTTTGTAACTATTAACAAGACAATAACAATGAGCCTGGTGTCAGCAGAACTTTCCTGTGGTGTCTGACAGAGCAGTGACCGTGGCAGCATCTGGTTTCTGACAACGGCTTGGGGATGCTCAGGAAAAGAAATGAACAAACTCTGAGATAACTTCTATCTACAGTACCACTCATCGTCTGGAAACCAGTGGTTTACTGAGGTAGACCTGTGTATGCAACATGTTTACAAGTCCTTCAGTCTGCTCATTTGGAATAAATGTGTCCTTTCTGATTATTTTAATTCTTTTGGCTTCCTTAGGATCAGTATTGTGGCAAAAAAAAGATTTGCAGTCAGAATAAGAGCACAAAATCACTGCCAGAAAATTTCTGGTTCTCACCCCAAAATATTTCAGTGCAAGCTATAGTATTTTATAGCTTAGTATTTTATACTATAGGATGGTAATATTGTATGTGAAAAGTAGAGCTGTTTGCACCAGATGGGTGTGTGTGGGAGGAGGATTCAACACGTTTGAAACACTTTTGGTACACTCAGCTTCCACCTCTTCTTCAAACTGGAAGATTGTTGTTAAGGAGTGAGACCATTCTTCTTTTGGCTACTGTCTGGAAAAGATGCCTTCAAAAATGATTTCTACAGTTGTTTCCCAAATCATGCATCTCAATGTAAGGAAAGAAATAACTGATTATATGTAAGGATGGGAATCTATTGAGAAAATTTCCCAAGAATATGCTTCTGCATCCTTTACCTGTTATCAACTGAACATTTGTTTTTTTCAGAAGATAACTACCATGACCCCAGTTCCTAGAGTGTTACACCTACTAGATGGAATATAGCTTCCTCAGCTGCCAGAACTCATCCCTGCTAGACAAAAGTAAGAGTCCCATCGAGCTTGGTTGGGCTAGCAGCCACACAGGCTATTTTCTGCTGTATCAGTCCTTCAGTGACTCATAATTACTGAAAGCTGAATCTGGTCCATTTTTAATTTATTTAAATCACTTAATTTCATTATATCATAGACAAATTACAGGAATTGTTACTGTTTTGGCCACGCAAAACTGTCTGTGGCCAAGATGTACAATGCTTCTCCAATTTGTCTCCAAGGGAATTTAATTAATTGTGAAGTGGGCAATATGGCAAACACTGGAATTTATATTAATCATTAGCTCAGTAAAAAGTTCAAACCCTGCTCCACTCATCCTGACCAGAAAAGACCAGAAGGCTGTTGCAGAACAAAGGTACAAGCTGTTTTGCAGCTGCTCCTTCTGCATTAGTGATATTCACAGTTCTGATTTCTATGACATAAGGTCATTTATCAGTAAAATGTGCACCAGGATTGATCCACTGGTCCAGTTAGGCTTCCAAGCACCCCAAATATAAAAGCAGTTGATTTTTGCTGGCCCACAGTGTCCCCAGCAAAACAATTTATTCCTTCGTCTTGCCACACAAAGAAGTCCCATTGGGACTTCAGAGGATAAGGAGCAGAAAAAAGAGAAAGGGCAAAAGAGGGACATACCATAATCACAAGAGGTAACCTTGAACTGTTAGAGATTATTTTAAAGCCATGATTTTTGAGTGAAAATCTATCTTTGCAATAAACATTTCACACAATAATTGACAAATTCAGCAGCAATTTCACACAGTTCTAGTCATCAGTCATTTGAAATGTACAACTACAGTATTCTACTGCTAATGAGTTTTAAGTGCATAATAAGTCAATTTGATTGACAGGCCTTGACCAATAGTAAAGTCAATTTTTACAGTTGAAATAAATTTTATACATTCATTAATTTCAACTGTAGAAAAATAATCATGCTTTAGCACCATGAAAGTCATAAAACAAATATGCTATCTTTTAGGCATGTGGTCTTAAAATAAGTTTTTAGTAAGTGTACATATGAATTTAGACCTGTCAAGACAAACAGGTTTATGTAACCAACTAAAAAGTCAGGCATCTACCTAACCAGGTTTGCATGTTCTGCTTACATAGATTGTGTTCTCAAATGAGTTTTGTAACTTGTCTAAGAGTACAGATGAAGATTCAAGGCTGGATTGAGGTCTCTTTAAAACTTCACCCTGAGTGTGATATATTTAATAAAGCTGAATTTTCTGGGGAAGATGAAGTATGGCAACTATATCGTGCATTCCAGCTATTTCCATGGTAAAATTCTCCATAACACACAGTAAGGACTGAAAATCATATTGTTTTAGCAACGGATTTGATCCTATCTCTGACATTTTAAGCAAATAATATTGCTATTCCAGATGTTCTCTTGAATGCAAGATAGAGAATAGTTAGCCACAGCAAACCAAACAAAGCTAGGGGGAAAGAAAATCCAGTAGTCTTATCAACTTTAACGTGATTGAACCATTTCTCAAAGTCTGAGTCTGGATTTCTTCTTTACTAGTTTTCATTTTAAAAAGCCCCAGGAAATTTTTAAGATATGTTAAATACATAAGGAATAAAAGAAAGCAGACAGGTTAAATTAAGACATCTGACCAAGAAAGTTGATGACGTCCTAAAGATCTACAAGTACACAGATATTTAATTCTGACACCAATCTTGCTATAGTTATCTTTTTGGAGGTAGTTGGAAGTTTCACAGTAAAACACATTTTGATGGGACACTAAGGCATTATTCACTTTAGTGCCAACACTGTTTCCAATTTTCTTTTAAAAAATGCACAAACATCTTACTTTGGTTCCAGTTCACTGGAGCTGACTTAAAATATAGTGTAACACCAGTATTTTATTATAAATCTATCTCCTTGAGGATTGTATACTTCAGCCGGTAAACAGATTTCAGTCAGGAAGATTCGCAAAACCCTGACCTCATACAAAGGACATGGACACACGAATAATACAAAGATAAATTTCAGTGTAACTGAGAAATAAATTTCACTCTGAAAAAAATGGTGTGAATACTTGGGAATTACTATCTGGGTGCTGTTTGCAGGTTCTAAGTTTTCATGGTAAGATATTGTCTTCAACAATTTGCCTTTTGCGATGGGTCATTCTTTTCCATACTGAATGATTTTATGTGATTCATCACAGAGCTTTTACAGATTAAAAATCATGTGAAGGGGATGGAACTAAGAGGGCACGAAAGTATTGCAAAGCAGGAGTAAACATTTTGTACTTTGTTGTTATTATATTGTGTATTATATACGTTGCACTGAAAGACCTCGTTGTAAGAGATAACCTAAGTGTAATCTTTCTGCACATCATAAACATTGTCTTAAGTCATTCTCCAGAGGAAAATTGATTGGGCAAGAGGTCAATTCACTTTCAGCTCCCATTCGATGCTGGGGCACTTAGCTAACTGTGACCAATTAAATTATATTTTCTGTGAGAAAAATTATTTTACAAGAATCTCTTCCAGCTATTGAATTGTTACTTACTAATTTCATGTTAAGTCCTGAAAACCCATCAGACAGCAGAATTCTGGTAATTTTAATCTGAAAGCCCAAAGACTTTTTTTCACAGAATAAATAATATAAAATTAAAATAGGCTTAGCTGTTATTTCTTGCTATGGTAATCCCACCTCCTGACTATATAAAATAAATCTAGAGACCTGAAAAGAAATCACAGTCTAAGCCACTTAATCTCAGTTGACCATGTTGAAATCAGTGTGGGATGGATTCACAGGCCTTGAAATAAGTCTTACAGTGAAATACTTACAGATCAGAATCTGTTTAAGTAGGCCAGATTTAAGAACAGAACTAATCCTTGGCTGCAAGCATCTGTACAAGGAGAAGATATCTGATACTAGAAGGTTCTTTGGTTAAACAGTGCCTTCATAAGAACACAATGTAAGAAAAACAACAAAAAAACCCCAGCCAAACAAACAAACAAAAACCAAAAAACAACCAACCAAACAAAAAAAACCCCCAAAAACCTCCCAAACGAAACAAAAACCAGAAAAGGAAAGAGGCAAATTTATAAAAATGTGAACAACTGCAACTGCAATTTGGCAGGATGTGAAGATTTTTCTCCACCTCCTAAAGAAAAGGGGCTATAATCCCCCAGCAAGTCATACGTCTCCTGGCAGAACCTGGGCAGATGTGGCACAGATCCAAACCTCAGCATCAGAAATCTATATTCACCTTCCAGCCATCAGTGATGTTAAGTGGCTGCCTCTGTGCCTGACTGGAAAGTTCCCTGAGAGAAGCACCCAGAAATTGCCCCATCTGAGAAGGAGGTGTGTGTGTGCAGCCGTGCTCTGACAGACACCCAGAGAGCAGCAGCAGTTCTGTGCCATCACACAAGTGTGCAGGGACTTTGCTGGGTCCCACGCCATGAGAGCATGTGCCCTCCTCCTAAAGAAGGGTAATGCCTGTACCATCACCTCCCTTTCTGTATATTCCTCAGAGGCTGAAGTATTTGAGGCTCAGTCAATACCCTCCATCTGAAAAGATAAAGAGGCACAGCTCTCCTCTCTCAGGAGACTACATTAACCACAAGCCACACAGTTGGGAAAGGAGGGGGCTGCTTCTGTTGAAACCCTGTGTCAGCAGAGGAAAGAATGCAATATATCCAAGGAAGATGTAAGAGGGAGTGCAAGAGGGAACATGACTCTGTGGCCTAGTGCCTACAGCACTCATCTGGGAGTGGGCAGACCTAGATTCCACTCCTCGCTTCACGAACAGCTTCTGTATTTTTATATTAAAGAGTTACTGGTTTTGGATACCCTGAAGCTGAGCTGATGAGGTTATTGAACCCAAATCTCACACATTCCAGGTAAGTACCAATAAGCAAAACAACAAAGTGTTATACGAATGATACCTGCCATCTCAGATGGACTTTAAAAAATAATAATTTAAAAAAAGTGGTGTGTGACTCTTTGAAGGAGCATACTTTGGCACTGACTGTTGTGAAGGAGCCCAGCTCCAGAGCCTGTGGCTGCCTCCTCAGGCCCTGAGTCCAAGAGGCACAGCCAGCTTTCCTCCACAGAGCTGTGCACACCACTTCCCTCCCTCAGACAGGGTGGTTGCATCCCAGATTCTTACTGGAAAATCTCCTCAGCATATGCTGCCCCTAGAATTGTGACTTGGGGACTACCTGGAAGAGTATGAGCTGACCTGGTCAAAATCATGCCAGGGCAAGCTCAAAGGTAAATACTGCAGGTGATGGCATGCCAGTGCTCAACTCCATGCCCTGGTCTGATTTAGTTTGTCAGAGGAACTTTACTGACAAAACAGTAGCTAGGGGTAGCAGTGGAGCCAGAAAACCTAATCTGAATTCCCTGTCATCATTCAGGTGTGAGACTCATGCCTTTACAACTAGTTTAACCACATGCACTGGCAAGCCAGTGGTTAACCATACCAAGTTAGTTTTATTTTCAGTGGTTTTCATGCTCAATAAAATTTCCTTTTGCACAAGAATGCTCTCTTTTTTGGTTATTCCTATTCAAAATCATAAAACCAGCTATTTTTATAACAGTAATGAAAACACTCCAAATGTATGCACAATAACCCACAATTCTCAGGTGGCAAAACTCATTCAAGTTTCCACCTCACACAAATGGTTTTTGCAAGTGTTTCCTGATAATGGAGTCCTTGTGAGCTCTTACTGAATCTTTTTCTAATGATATAGAGTTGTTTTTCTAAGGGCTCTGTTGTTATTCAGAAAAGAAAAGATGGAATCAAATGTACAACCTTACTTTAAAAATATGAGCAAATATTATGATAAATAAAGAAGGAATATGAAAGTTAAAATTATTCACAGCACTAAGGGGGCAATTTTCCTGTTAGCACTGAACATGTTTTGGGAATTTCATGTCAGCAGCCCACTGAGGGAAACTTAGCCAGCAATTACTTTATTTCCGTCTGGAAAGAGGAGGATTATGAGGCAGCAATTAACTGGAAAAATATCTGTGAAAATTAAGGCTGGAACAGCTGACATGAAATTAATAATTCTCAGCAATGCCTGAGAAAGCCAGCACATAGAGCATAGAGTACTTATGAACAAATTTCATCTGGAAACAAAATCTTGTCATTCACTCTTAGAATAGCCTGAAATATCTTTCAGCCTGCTTCTTTGGTGTTTTAGAATTTGCTTTCAAGTTAATTAATTACCATGCAAAAGGCTAGCTAGGTGTTTAACTGGTGTCTCCTAAAGCATGCTGAGCAGATGCACTAGAACAAGAAAAAAGAAAAAAGGTAGAACACACCAAGTCAAAAAAATTTTAGACATAACAGAAAGCACCAAAATTGGTTTCCAAGGAAAAAGAAAGAAAATCCACTTTTTATTTTTATGCATTGTGATACAAAGTATAATGGCATAGTGACATGCTTACACACTAGTTTTAGCTTGTAGGACTCCATTCTACTTCTTTCTGATTATAAATTATTTTCTTCCATTTTTGACCTTTCTTCACATAATTCTGAAGCAATTTGCTTCTCCGAGCAGGTATTCAGTTTTAACTGTGTAATGTCTACAGATCATCCTGAGCAAAAACATTACCCTGAAGAATTCCAGGACTTTAAAAGAACTCTTTGTGAATTATTTCTTTTTAAAAAGACCATAGAAATGATAACTGTTAAAATTAGATTAACCTTTTATTTTTTCATTACCTGTATTACTGCTATATTACTTATAAGAAGTATTCAACATTTTTTTATCTCTTTACCAAAGATTTTCGGCCCTAAATTTACAAAGCACCATTGTTATAAAATTAAGGGTCCTATATTTACTCCAGGTATTTAAAAATGAGCTCTCCTTCTTTTCTCCTAGGGTCATTTTTGTATTTTAAATATTGTCTGGTCACTATCACTATTGTCTGGTCATTATAATAAATATGTTTTGTGTAATAAAATCTATAGTGGGTTGAAGCAACTGTTTCTCCCTAAGCCATTTGGAGTCTGATTCCAGACAGTAATACACCCTTAGGAGTGAAAAAAGTGTGAGAAATAAAACAGAAGAAGAAACATTTTTCTCACTCAGTGTTCTGGTGGGTTTTTTTAATTTTTTGGGTTCTTTTTGGGGGGGTATTGCTTTTGGTTGGTTTCTTGATTGGTTGGTTGCTTTTCTTTGTTTGTTGTTTGCTTTTTGCCTCTGGATTTGTCCTTTTTGAACCTATTCATGCATTTTGGCATTCCTGTCATCCCATAAGAATGAGCTGCTTGAGAGGAGAATAGCTGGCATGATCCTTGTCAGCAACTATTTATTATCAGCCTCAATATTCAAAAGAATGGAGCAGGAAGATCCTATGGGCTGAGTCAGCACATAGAAATCAAAGAATGAGGAAGGACTAGCTGGAAAAAAGGTTATGACTCTCCTAGTAGCACTCTCACTCAGTGAAAGGACTCAGGGGGTTAGATAGGACCCAATCTGCTTCCCCAGCTGCAGTCTGGACAGTCTTCCTGAGAGCCCAGCAGGGTTTTTCTCTATACTCAGTCAGGAGCATTTTCTAGGGATACCCATCACACTTGATTCCCCCTAGCATTTGGGGGAATCATTCAATCCTTGCTTGAGCTGGATAACCAGCATTATTCTTTGTCTCTGCGTCCTTCTGGTGAATCTGTTTTCCAGTCTCATATATTTCCTACAGCTCTACTGTTGCCTCCATAACAGTCCAGCAGTAAGTATCCTTTGCTTCATGCATGTCCTGCTCCCTGCTTGCCAGCAGTCAAGGAGAGACCTCTCTCCCCATTAAGAGAGACTAGAAAGCAGCATGGCTCATGGACATCCTGCCTACTCTTGAAGCTAATGACACCAGAACATTAAAGGGAGGAATGAAAGGAAGGATCTTACTGACAGGAGCACATATATAGCATAGGAAAGGGAGTATCTGCTTGTCTGTCTGATTCGTTTACACATGCTCATAATTCCTTCACAGTAACATGGGAAGCTAAATGAGGGAAGTAGATCAGTTCCATTAGTAATAAGACACATCATTATGCCAGAGATTTATCTACAAAAGTTTTCCATCGATGCCAGGCAAAATTTCATCATTATAGGCCATGTCCAAACTGATGAGATAGCATAGTCTGAGGCTGTTAGCAAAAGTAAAAGTGTAGGGAAAAAGGAATGATCATTATATGAAGCAACTTCTAAAATCTGATAGATTGACTATGCTGTGATGCTTCACACCCATATAAGACTGAAAAATAGATTAGAAGGACTATCTTTCAGGGCAGAATTCCCAGAACATCTGAAAAAAATTATCCCACAGCTAGTGAAAAATGCCAGAATTGATTTTGCACACTCATCATGGTTAAACTGTTGAACACATCTCAAATCTTGAAGTGAAAATGAGTTCAAGGATGCAAATTCATAGATGATAGATTCTCTGTGGCAACTGAGAGTCTGGGAGAGACCTGTGATTCAGAAAGTCTTTGCCCATCTGATTACAGGGTCATATAGAGGATATCAAGAGAAGGACCTCTTTCAAAATGTCCAGTTCCTTTCCACCACTCCACCATTTGCAGAAAGAATCCTGTAATATCTGTACCCATGGTGCTGCCAGTCTCATGTTCTTACACTCTCAAGAGCCTATTCACCTATTGCCAGAACAAAGCCTTCTCACCTGGGTGAAGGAATCCCATGTTCTTACATCCAGAAGAGTCTTCTAGTCTCATTTGGGTATTTAAATCTAAGACATATCAGGAGACAATTCACTAAGAATTTCCCCCCTGGATTCAAACACTGAGGACTTGTTATAAATCAGGAGGTCATTGTCATTGTAGTGCCAATAACAACTATCCAGCAAACTTCTGAGCCATAACAGCTTGGAGATAAATTTGATCTTTTTAGTTAGTAGTTGAAGAATTATGTCCACAGAGATTCAGAGCAGTAGCAAAAGAGCCAGAAAGAAAAAAGCCTTTAGCTCTTATTCTGATTTTAAAGAGGTTTACACACATAATTAGACCTTACATGTGAACACCCGAGCAATCTACATTGTCTCTGCCTTGGAGCAGGAGGCTGGACTTAATTACCTCCAGAGGTCTCTTCCAACTTAATTCCTCAATTTTATGGTTCTATTTTCACAAAGTTCTCACAAATCTGTACTCCAAACATCCTGCTCCTCTCACCAGCACCAGATTCTGCAAAGCATTATTTCTTCACCAATCACTCACTTCAGTCCTTTGTGTTTGCCAGACAACTCCATTCCTAGGGCTGAACAGACATTCTAAAGCAAAACTTCACAGCTGCCATGTTCTCCGTTTTCTCCACCTCCAAAGAGGCAATTAATTCAATAAGCAATAGCCAACTAAGCAAAATCCATGACCAAAAGGAGAAATAACATCCAGAAGCCATGAGTTTCAAACTGAGTAAAAATTTCCTAGAGATATTTTTCAAAGAGGTTAGAGAAACCTGCATTTCTGGACATCTGTCTCACCATGTTATTTGGAGAATTATCTCATTTGTGGTTAATCTGAAGGAAGCTGGAAGAAAATGAGGGTCATATATGACCACCACATCATTCTAGAGAGAGAATATGAACCTCACTTGGTTTCCTGAAATATTCTACTTGCCATGACAGCTGGAGGATCGCTCCACCAGTGTGTGAGAACAGGAAATCAGGGGAAGAAACAAGAAGAAAAGAAAATTTGAAGTAGTAAAAATGTACTTTCATGGTGCAGAAATCTCTATGTTGCAAAAAATCCAATGAAGGCTTATAGTTGTAAAAAACTTATTGAAGGAGGATAACAAAATACAGTTCTGTAACCACAAGAATTTTGTGATCATGGTGCCTGCATGAACCTATTCTCTCTCAACATCCTTTTGTTCACCAAGCAGAGGTTCAGTCACTCATACACATCCTCTTGTGCTGGCAGATGGTTTGATTTTATGAACTACCTACCAGCAAAACATCTCACAAATAACTTGTCTTGTATCTGAGTCAGTGGGATGACCAAATGCTAAGAGAGGGCTTTGCCTGCTATGCTTAAGTTCTCAGGAGAGGGAAGTGATTACCTTAGACAACCATTTGAGTGCAGGCTCTAATCCCTGCCAAGACCACTAGTTCATGTTGCTTCATAAAAGGACATTCCATAGTGACCCAAAGACCTGCAATGATGAAGAGTTTGTCTGGCTTCCATGTCAGGCCATTGATTTTTGTCATGCCTTTCACCACCAGATTAAAAAGCTCGTTTGTACCAGTTCCTTGTTTCTCTTCATGAATGATACATTGTAATCAAGTCACCTCTCAACCTTCACTCTCATTAGCAATAAAATTATTTTTGCAAGTCTTTTCTGAATCATCTCCAATTTCAACGGTCTTCTAAAACTTGCCACTTTTGTGTGATGTGCAGGATTTTAATAGGAGGTTTAAGCAGAGTCAGGTGCAAACAATTTCTTGTGCTACTTGCTCTTCATCTGTTCACATGGATTATAACATTAACCCTTTTTCTCCCAACAATACACTGGAGTCCACATTGAGTGACATCAGTCCTTGCTGTAGGTCAGAATTGTCGTTTTCCAGGGCATAGTACCTATTTTTCTTAGGAAGATCAATAGTAGCACAGCAGTGAATGGAGATGCATTGGAACCCCTTCTGATGAGGGTAACTCTGCTTTTTCTTTCCCAATAATTGTTTTGTTTTGCTAAATTAATTTTAAAAAAAAGTTGTATTTATGTCATAAAAAGCGATGAAAAGCTGCTAATTTGGTCCTATGGATTCAAGACTTTGAGCTGCCCTCACTATAGCACAGTCAAAGAAAGGGTACAGTTGAAGGCTACATTTAAAGGGTAGTTTCAAGTGCCACAAGTATGTGGGAACTCACATTATGGTGCTGCTTAGAGGCCTTGAAGCCTTGAGTGAGGGTGAGGACTCGCACTGGGGTGTGCTTTACAAAATATTACCTGCTTATAGGAAATCTGTTGCACTGTAGATCGATTTGCTTTTAAGGAATTATTGTTTTTTAATGTGAAACATGAAATTAAGATTTGGATTTAGGCATAAAGAGGGGAGCTAAAGAATAAACTTCTTTTTATGTTATATTTTACTTCCTAAACAAATGTAGTGGATTTATTACTGATTTTGAACAATTCTTGGCTATTTTTATCCATTAGTTACTCTTACATCATGTAAGTTAATTACCTGTAAGCACAGTGTCGTGCCCATTGGAAGTTTTGCATTTGCAATCCATGGGCAACAAATAATGGTGATGGCAACAATCTGTGAGTTCAGCTATTCTCTAACTGAGGCAGAGAACTAAAAACTATAAACGTAAGAGACCTTCTGAGGCACTGCTAAGGATTTTGATTATATATTGGAGGCAGTAATTAGAGCAGGTTTCCCATTTACTTTGATTTGGACTGATCATACCACACATGATTTCAGTAAAAAGTCAGTAAAGTGCATACAAAAGAAGTTGCCACAGTTCTGGCCCCTTTTATTGACTGCCCAAGCAAAACAAACAGTTACAAAGAAGCTGCTTCAATTTTATTAACAGTAAACATGAACACTTAAACCAGAAAAATGTTATAAAAGTTTGTGTCAAGTAGATGACCTGCTGCTGCTTATTGCTTGTCTCAATGTACAGAAAAAAAAAAAAAAAAGTAAAAAAAAAGTAGAAAGATGGAGTGGATGGAGTGGGTCCGATTGGATTTTTTACTTTTTTTTCCCTGCTTGCCTAATCCAGTTGCTATATGTAACAGCATGCAATGGATCAGGATGTGATTAACAAGACTCATAGTGCGTTCACATCAGGAAATATTGTTAGTTTTCTAAAAGGAACTATATATTTCTATTTTTATTGTTTGTGATTAAGTAGTATTAGGCATAGGAGATTGACTATTATTACAGTTTCCAAATTCCAAACCCTGGTCTTTTTCTATTTTTTCCCCCTGATAATGAGTAGCATTCTTATGCCTAATATTTTATATTTGTACAGTTTAACAAGCTCTCACAACTGTCTCTTTGTGCTATCATCTTTATTAAAGAGATACAGGATCTGAAGAACAATGTTTAAAGAAAGTAGTTTTAATCTTAAATGTCTGCAAGACGTCTATATGTTTCAATCACTCTTTTGTTCTTAAATATGTGATCTGCCTTTTTTCAAAGCTTCTGACTTGTCCATATTGATAAGGAAGTCAGTGGGACATGAGAATACCCAGAACTTTGGAAATTATGGCATTCATACAGGTAAGTGATAGATTTCGATATGTAACTTTCAGAACTTGTTTTTACTTTGTTCTTCTTTTTTTTTTTTTCCAAATATCTTGCCTCAGGGAGATATAAATCAGTGATTTAGGGGCCATGAATCACACTCTTCATGCCCCTTGCTTAGAGTATCAACTTCACAAATACTTGACTGTTTTTCTTGACACTCATTTCCAAGTGCCATGGCATTTTTCTTCTTTTTTTTTTCTTACTGCATTCATTTGAATTGGTGTCATGGGTATAGGGGGGCAATGGATAGTGTTTTTCTGCAGCTGGAGAATTTCTCTTTCTACTTTAATGGCAAAACAGCCTTTAAATAAGAAACTGGCATTAAGCTGATGCTTACAGAACTCCTGTTGTCATGTTATCAAACAAATGAGTAGATGTAAATTTCAAGGAAGAGTTTTTATATTGGTTTCATTAATGAAAAATAATGGCGTCAAATCAAAAGTTACAGGAATCAATCTAAACTATTATTTAACCCTCAATCAAATTAAGTTCAACACAGAATAATTAATTTTCTAATTATATTGTTGTGGGTGTGGCTTCAATCTGACTGAGGGAAAAGATCCCACCAAAGTGCATGTAAAGGTTTTCAAACTGCAATGCCAGGCAGTCATGATACCCCTTTTCCCAGGGGAGTGGCTAGAGGCTGGGGCACAGTCTGCTTCAGTGCTCCCTCTGCTGCCCTGCTCCTGGCTGAGGCAGTGGGATGAGCTCTGCCCTAATGGAGCTAGGAAAGCTCCCAGCAGTCCTGGCTCACAGGGAGCCTATCGGGCACCCTTACTGGTATTTCTAAAGGAAAAATGAGTATTTAGCAAACAGCATTGTTGTTTGTTGTACTAAGGGATGAATGGCTTAAAATGTTCACAGATTTCTTCTTTAATAAGAACAGGGAAGCAGGGATAGGAAATATTTCTTCTTCTTGAAACGGTTAGTCTTTCCACAGGCTGAAAACAGAATAGGTAATTGGTCAGCCCTTTGTACTCTTCCAACATAGGGAGACCTCTAAGCAGATCTCTAGGCTGTCCATGTAGCATTGTGGAGGGGTTTCTCTAAGGAAATTAACAGAGCATTATATGGAAGGTATATTCCTAATGTGTCTGAATAATCTTTCCATAAATGTATCATGCAGCTCAAAGTTTTGTACTTACAAGTGCAAAAGCACAAAATATTTCAAAAATTAAGTTGGTTTATTGGCTTATGCAGACTGGGTAAGTATTTGGATCTTGGCTCACTAGTTCTCTGAGGAACACCATTTTATACCCTCTGTGTATTAACAAAAAATTCGCTTGATTTTTCAAGAGTTTTTATTCTCAGTTCACCTCTGCCTTTGGATAAAATCAAGGAATCTCTAAAGATATTTTAAAAAGAGAAATACTTTGCAATTAATCATTGGTTTAAATATCTAAATTTTATGAGTTTACTCATGAGCAAGAGAAAAGGTCAGGATGATGGCTAAAATGTGTGTAGTACATATATAGACACACTATTTTAGCCAATTGCATGAAAATATATACACAAGTATATATGCATGTGTGTGCATATATGTACTATATATATAGATACATTTCATATTCATATTTTTAAAGACTCATATAATTTGGATTTCTTTTCTTCATTGCTATTTGCTGTGCTGGTGAACCTGCACAACTGCTGTACATTCTGCAATGGATGACACAGAACACAGCTCTGCTCTTACAACCCTGTTCTGTTTCTTTTTTTTTTTCCCATTCCTCTTTTTTTAATTCCACACAGAATGGTGCCTTCAGTCAAAAGCTTTAATCCTCGTGTCCTATAGCGTTTATGGCAAGAAGTGAAGTCTATTTAGAGAGGCATTTCAATTCCCCCTCAGGCCAAAAGAAAAACATGTTATTTCTAATGCCAGCACTGTGGCCTCATATGCTAGGAAACTAGTGACATTTTGACATAGTCAGGGACAGTTCTGAATTACGTGGTGCTGCTGTTCATAACATAAACTGGAGCTTAAGCACTTAGAGACCCTTCTCTATATCTGTAACCTTGTTTCTTTGCCAGACAAGTGACTGTCTGCAGGGAATGCAGCAACACTGATGTAGTATTTGAGCTAGGCTGCACAGTGTGTTTTCTGGGTTACTCCATTGCTATGCACCAGCACTGGCCAGCTTCATCACCTGAGCAATTCAAATGCAGCTGCACTGCTGGGAATACATCACGTACTGGCACCAGGACACAGCCACCAACTGTAAGGCATTCCAGCCAAACGTGGGCACTAAGTGCTGCACTGTCGTGGTTACCTTGCAAGCCAAAAAAATGCCTGGCCTGGCCTGGCCCCAATCTCAGGGGGAAAGACTGGGCGAAGAAGCACTGCCATGTTCTGGCTGTGAGATTCTCATTTCTAATCTCTTGTAGAACTTTTGTCTTACAGCAAATAAGATTTTGGTGTGCTAGCTCTGGGGATCAGAATGTTGTTGAAGAACTTGCAGGTTCATAACTTTTCTGTAAATAACATAAAAAAGCATCTTAGTATGGACACAGCAATGCATTCACAGATCACATTCCCCTCTTCCATTGGCAATATCTATGGCTACCAATATGCTGCTTCACCTTTACACATTCCTCAGCTATAAAGTGTTCTTTTAATTTTTTCTTTATATTCTGACCTTGAGGTAATTTGGTGAATGAAAAAAATACCTTCCTTTCCTTTCACAGCTTTTACTGTTTGAAAATCTATGTACAACACTGGATGCCTAAACCTGTTACCACAGTTTGTTTAGAAAACGTAAATATCTCTCAGTAAGTTTCAAGTACATTGAATTTATACAAATATTGTATCTGGACACCTGAAGTACTCATTGCATCTCCTGGAGCACTTCACTGGGCTTTCATTTCCTAGGCAACCCAAAATCTCTGCATCATCTCTATTGGATTCTAAAGCAAGAATGGACTACACAGTGTTGGACTGCAGCATCTTGAAATCTCCTAACCTTAATATTTTTATTTTAGTGAAAAAAAACCATGAAATAGCAGCAAATCACATACATTTTATCCTAAGCACACAGCAGATCCAGCAGACTTCACAGTTCATTGGAACCTTTAAGGACCAGGGAACAATTGTATGAGCAGTCACCAGGCAGATACACTGTTTTGATATTGTAAATTAAATCTCATCTTTGAAAGGGATAAATTTCTTCAAAATATGCTATGGTAAACACCAGTTCCTCTACTAACATGGTGCTGTAGCCAAAGCAGCCAAGACCAGTTCCTCTCTGCAAACACAATACAAGTAAATGCAGGCAGAAAGAACTGAAGTCAGGAAGTAAGTTTTTTTCTATGGACAATGACCTTGGATTACTTGTATGACCTGATAATTTACTCTTGACTGGACTAAACTCCACTTTGTGGTAGGAATAAAAATTCTAGTTAGTTTTTCTTGGGAGGGGGTTGTTAGTTTGTTTCTTTGCCCACTTTTCTCTGATTTTGATGAAAAGTAATAAAACTGCGTAGTAATGGAGGATGATAATTTGTATTCTGGAGGAAAGGGGTATACACAAAAAAATAGCAAGGCAGGCAAAGCTAAAATGACCATCCTATCATACAGGTTTAAATGGTGTACTTCTATAGGTATATATGATTTATAAGGTATATATGATTTATAAGGTATTTATGATTTTTTTCCTCTTCTAGATAAACTAATTCCAGTAATATTTTCTGATATTTTAAAAGTAATTCTGAAATATAACTATTTCATATGAAGTTTTGATAAGATTAAATTACAGAATTTCAAATGTGCCAAAGTATCTCCTAATATTTGCTGTTGTTTTAGTCAAAATACATCATTGACTAAAAGAAATTCCTTGGTATTACTGCCTTCTTCTTCACTTAGGGTCTCAGTAGAAAATGTTATTTGTTGTTTGATATGTGATGATATTTTTGTTATTTTTACATGCAGAGTTTTGTTATCAAATAGCCTGGACATAATAGTTTGATAGTTTGTTTTTTCTTTCCCTACATGCATGGAAGAGCTATCATACACCAAGCTTTTTCCCTTGTCCATTAAAAAATTAATATTTTTAAATTCAGGAGGTTCAATCACTTTAATTTTTAATATAGAAGCACCATAATTCAGCTCTGTATTTTATAAAAATGCCTGTATTAAGCATTGTAATATTTGTCCTTTTTGGGTAATTTAAAATATGTTCTTCAAACCTCACTTTTTGGGGTTGTCAGCTTTAGCATATGTAATGCTTTATAAGAAGGGAAAATAAAACCCACTTTATGCTTAAACAAAATTTTGAAAACTTTTAGAGGTGTGTAAAAATGTAGAGTGGCAAAAGCCAAGAATTTCACTGAGGTGGTTTCCAGCAACTGAATGAATTTTTCTTTAAAAAGTGAATCTGTATTCTGAAAGAGGCACATGAACTGGCTGGTAAATGTCATAATTGCAAAATCTCTTCATACAACAACCAATTACAAGTTCTTTAATTACTCGTTTGTGCTCCAGAAAGGGTGGATTTATGCTTCCTTAAAACCATAATTATCTTGTCTTCATTCCTGACAGTAAGTATATTGTGTAATATGAGCTCACACTGTGGGAATATGAACATGCAACTTTCTGGCTTATGACTTATATAGTAAATGAAGTATGTTTTCCTCATTAAAATAACAAGAACTTTAATCACGTGCATTACTATCTAGGCTATTTAGACTAGAAAAGGAATTATGCTAGCTTGTATTTGTACTGTAAAGAAGACACACAGATGACCTCATGGTTCAGAAAGAGTTTGTTGGATAGACTTGACTACTTTACGCCTGTTTGCTAAACCACAATCAGAGATTTATTTTTCCCCTTCTAGGGCACAATTACAAGGTTTATCCAGTGGCAGTACAAAACAAATCATAAGGGGTGTCTTGACATCATATGTAAGAAATGATGAAGTGACCATTCTCATAAATTGCAATTAAAGTAAATGATTCCTCACACAACATATTATCAAGATAAATACCTCACTTTCATGTTTTTTTACTCATCAGAATCAGAGTTTGTATCAGTATATGCTGTCTTTAGTAGACATGGCATTTCCAGAGGTTTTTGCAGGGGAAATCATAAGCAGCTACCATGAAGTGTTATATCTTAAAAAGGGATGAAGTATATATTTGAGATTAGTATGAAAATTCTAGCCTTAATAAAGGTAACATTAGTATTTAGAAAACTGATTTATAAAGAGGGGAAAATGAGGGTAGATTGTTTCTTTTGTCTTTTTATTTACTGTAAAACCCTGTCTCAGGATAATGATGACATTCTTGACAGTATTTGAATATACTTATATCTTAAATCCTGATCTTTTCCTTACTTTTGTAGCCAGCGAAGGAATTGAAGCATAAATTCATTAAAGAACCTAAAATTCAGATTTATTACCATTTCAGAGGACTCAAAACAAACTCATCCTCTCTCTTCCTTAAATTCTTACTTTAAAAAATCATTTAAATAAAAGTCAGAAAAAATGATGCTTTAAAATGCAAAGAGAGGAACTCTTCACTGGAATCGTTTTTTTCATCATGTTTCACTTCTGAACAAAGGCCCTCGAGAAGGAGAGGGTAGGGAGTGCAGGGTTATGAATGTCTGTGGCCTGTGAACTAAGGAAGAAGCTGGAGGGACTAGAAGAAGCACTGGTGTCAAGACAGGAAGGAGAACTTATGGGGAAAGACTGAGAAATATACAATGAGGCTTTGTTGCTTTCAAGTCAATGAAGTAATCTAACAGCTTTCAACAGTTACGTATCTTGCATAAAACAATAGCTCAGCACATCCAGCCTTCTCATAGTCCTAAACCTCAGCCTTATTGGCAGGGAAAAAGCTGTCTCAGCTGCAGGATCTCTTCTGCTGGAAGAGGTTGCAAAACGGTTGCAGAGTTGTAAAACCAGGAATCAGCAAAGGTGTTGCTTATGACTGGAGACAAGTTACTAAAAGTTTCTAAATAATAACATTTTCTTTGGTATATATTGGGTTTTGTAGTGAGAATGACACAGCTTAAGTGTCACCAAAGTTGAGAAGCTTAGCAAACTAGCTTGATAGTTGAGTGAAGAGACAAAGTTGAGCAAAGAGCTGAAGGAGATGAGTGCATGCAAACAGTGATAAGGACTATAATGAAAGGAGCTCAATACTGTATCTACCAGACTTCAGTGAAAACACTGTAGAATAGAAGAGAATTTGCAACACAGAGCCATGCAGGGACACGCAGGTTATCAGACAGAGAGAAAACGCTCAGATAATTGTGGTAGCATTTGGCTAAATCTCATGAATATCCTGTTAAATACAGGTTTGTCTTGGTGGATGAGCTGCAGCCTGGTCTTCTTCAAAGTTCTTATGAATGTCTGTGCTCCTTGTTCTCTTGGCATATTAATTAATTACAGTGACTCTGACGACTATGGTTTTCTCTGCCTGCAGCGCCATATTCCAGCCAAGGGTAGTACCATGCTCTCATAATTCCTGTGCAAGCCTAGGAGGAAAGTAGCTATGAAATAGTGAACAGGGTTTTAGGTTCCCACCTAGTGAAGAAATTAGCAAATTTCTATTGGAGCCATTGTTGGTATAATTGCAACAGTTTAGATAATAGTCAAGATGGTTTGGGAATGAGAAAATAATCAAGAGGAATATGCATTGTGATGATAATAACACCAAAAATTATGTCAATGCTAATAAAGGGGTCTGACCACCATCAGTCTGGTATATTACTCCTTAAACTGGGAGATTTGCCATTAGTTTGCCTGCTGGGAATTACTACACCATGTAGCAGAAGAATATTCTCTTTCAGAGATTTTTTTATAAATTCTCAAGGAAACATACTTAATACTACATTTTCATTCAAAGTTGTAATGACTTCTAGTGAAAAAAAAAATGTATTTTTAAAAACTTGGAAATGTAACATATAGAATATTTAGTGGTGTAAGTCATGCCAATAGAGTGTATGTGAGTTTCACTTTCACCAAGTAGCCATAAGTTTTCCATTGGTGACCACTCAGTTGACTGAAGTGAAATTTATAAAAAAGGCTCAAAATTGATCACATACAAGCCACTTCCTCTACAGTCCTTTGGTGTTCACGGTATGTTTTTCATCTGAAAAGCAAAAATCTTTGGAAAAGGTACATGCCAGGTACAGAAGCACTCAAATTCAAAACATGAGTGCAAAGGCAGAATCAATTCAGCTATTTAAGTAAGAACATGACATACAGTTAATATGACTTCAGAGGAAAAATGTAAATAGGATTAAGAGATGAAAAGCAGTAAGGAATGAAAATTGGAGGCCTGTGTTGGATACAGTAGGACTCAATAAGGAAAGATGCTTCTATGTGAACAGTAGGAAATGGTTAATCGGCTGCAAAGTTATGACACTTCCAAAAGTCTATGCTTTGCAGTCCTATCTCATCATGTAATATATTCTCTGAGATGTATCATACAAACGCAAGTATTTCAATGTGCCAAAAATGAGCTTGGTGTGGACTAATTCCCTCACCTACATCCCAATGAAGTTTTAGAAAGAAGCACTTATGGAACTGGTATGTGAACTGCCCTGATGAAGTATTTAAGATAATTTTACAAAGCAGTTGGAAGCATGCTCTGTCCTGAGGGCATCAGATCTTATGTGGCAGTGCTCATATAATTATACTAAGATGGATTGCCATATCACTCCCTGGGCCTCTGCCTGGAATAAATCCCACATCCAGCTAGAGAAAGAAAAATGCGACTTGCAAGACTGGCATGAATCTTATTACATCCCAGAACTCTAAAGAGAGACCCAAACCTTTTCAATCACTGATTTCTTTTAAGTGTCACTCAATTTTAGCCTCATCAGAAAATACTAGTGATACCTACATTAAAAAAAAAAATGTAGCTGAGATATTACTTTTGAGTTGAGCTGTCCCCTGAAACTACTTGTCCCACATCTCTGGTATTCCTTAGATTGACTAGTTAGACTTAAATTTATGACATCAAATCTATAATTCTGTGACTTTTTCTCAATGTGAGGTACCGCTGCATTTTCTGAGGCTGAGGTTGCTGTATTTACATCCTACTCCACAAATATATTTTGACAAATTATCACCAGGGCTTTGGTGACAATGGCAAAAATGCATTGCATAGTTACTGAGCAAGTATGGATTTAAAGCCAGATATAGGTATAAGATCCTTGCAAAAAAAGGTCTATCTCACCTGCTTCAGAGACAGAAGGCCTTTACAATTTACAGATGAAAAGCTGTACTAATTTAAACTGCAATTCTGTACAGCCACAGAATTCAAATTAAAAATCACCGTCTCTCAAAATGTATCAAGATGGAATGTACAGGACAACACTCAGGTTGTAACTTGAGTTTTACTCTTCAGCACATAGGAATTGTCAGAATATGGGTCCTGGCTGGTGTTCCAAGAAAAGAGGCCAAAGACAAAACAGGACTGAGAACAGATTCTTTCTTCCCTGTAAATAGACAGGGTGCAGGCTGCTGAAGCAGTTTAAGATTGCTGATGATAATCAGCATTGTCATGCTCAAAGAATGAAAGAGTCACTTAATTCTCTAGGTATGCCAAGTGCCTTTGACAGCTCCAGTGGACCTGGATGTCTTGTGAAGAACAACTGCACCAAATGCAGGCACATTACTGGATGAATCTGTTCATTCAGATGGGAAGACAAGTCTATGAGAAAGAAGACCAAGACATTAATAAATCTTTATTTCCTTCCATACTTTAAATTGTAAAAATTTAGATTTCACATAATTTAAAACTTCCTTCTTTCTAAAACTCTTTGTCTCCTGTTATGACAGAAGTTATTTAGATAATCTCTAGGGGATTTGCCTTCAGTTCTACTTTTCTAACAGTAACAAAATAGACTATTTGTGTTGTGCAAAATTTTTCCTGTTCCTTTATTCTAATTTTAAAAATGACTAAAGTCTTCTTCGCAAAGACTAAAGCCTAAAGGTCTTCTTGAAAACAGTAATGCTATCTCTATGGAATATATTTAAGATAAAAAGATCATATTAAATGTATTTCTATAGTGAAATAATACTGTAAAGAAGAAAGAAAGAATTTGTTTTTTCTAAAAACAGAAGCCTTACAGAAATATTATCTCTGTCCTCATCTTACTTTCTCTCCTCAGCACAAAATATTTCCCACTTACAACCAGTGTTCTAACCCCATCTTTCAAACATAACTTTTACATATAAACGTCCATCAAAATTGACTAGGAAAGGACATATTTCTCAGTTGTAGTACATCAATTTGTTCCTGTTTTGATACTGATGAAAACACTGTCAATCTTGTCTGGACATGTTTGTTTGTTCCAGTAACCCTCTCCCAAGGTGGGTGGATCTGTCTCCTGCCTGTGTGGTGCAGGTCCTATGGTGTGGTGCTGTCTGATGGGGCAGACTTGGACAGCCTGGCGTAGTCATCAGTTCACTGGGCAGAGCTGTTACATTTTTGCTGAACAGTGCAGCTCTAGGGAAGAATATTCATTCGTGTCCTTTTTAGGCAGTACTAATTGGTCCTTGAGGAGTGCAACACTGACCTGTCTCTACTGCCTGCTGATCTTCAGGTCAGTCAGAGCATTGCATCGCATTGCACTGGATCACGCTGCACAGCTTTCCTGCTTCAGCAAGGGCTTCTTTCAAACAGTGGCACAAGACCTGAGGACTTGCACAGGACTTGGCAAATATCAGATGTAAAATCAAATTAGCTGATGACCTGCTGTCAGGTCATATGAGCCTTCCTCTCATATGTTGTGGATACTACCACTGACATAACCAGGCTGATGTACTGCTTTTGCAAGTTTCACATAAAGAAAAATTACTTGCACAATTCTATAGCATTGTATAGCCACAGAGCAAACATTGTGATCCAATTACAATTTAACTTGTTCTAACACTTATCCATTGAGAAAGTGTCAAGATGTCTCAATAGATCTGAATCAATACATTCCTTTTTTTGGTTGATCAAATATAGTTCAAAATGTATTTGACACAGGCCAGAATCTGGGCTATGTATACATGACAACCAAAGGCTCACCAGCAGTGAATAGTTATATTTTCCCCAATTTTTTTGCTTGACAGTCTCCTCAGATATCTTTCATCCACCTTTCCACTTCACCACTGGGTTTCATATTTCTCAAAAAAAACCCAAACAGATCCACACTTTTTTACACATATTCCAAACTACAGACTATTAGCCTCAGGGAGATTTTATGCTTTTCCTTCCTTGAACCAGTTTAAACACGGTGAAAGCATTCCTGTTGTGGCCTTTTTCTGTCATACTGATATGCTCTTGAATGTTTCTGGCCATTTTGTCATGGGAGATTGCAGTATGCACTTTGAAAAGTAAAGAATTCAGGAGACAAACACAGAGAAAATATCAACTACAAAGTCACTAAGTTCCAACAGTAATATGATGAAGCGTATCAGAAAAATCTTTTATCAAATTAAAAATAATGACCAAAACTAAGTAAAAGCAATAAAAATGAGAACTTACTTGGAAAGTGATTGTTAAGTGACTTTCAGTGTAAAAATTTTGTTTACAAATATTGAATATTTAATCAGGAAATATTATTCTGCTGATATGAAAGAATTTATTATGAATTAGTACAATATGAATTTTTTATCATTTCAATGTATTGAACAAACTGAACTAATTTTGTTTTCACATTAGCGTTGTATCTGCCCGTGATAGAATATCTGCATCCCAAAAAAGTTATGTTGACTACTCAGGCTCTGGAAGCTTTTCTCCCTCAGAGGCAAAACTTCTTGGTAGGTCCCAGTCTGGCAGGTTGGAAATGAGATTTGGTGTGGAAAGAGAAAGAGTCTGAAGAGCAGAGAGCATTGGGAACCCAGCAGCACCACAACCCAGAGCATGCCTTACAGTATTGTGAAGTGCAGGAGGGATGGAATGTTTTCTATCCAACAAACTGAAATGAAAACACCTTGACTCTCTGGTGTTTCAATGCTTTCTGTTAATAAGAAATAAACAAATTATATAAATCAATATTTCTTTAATAAAATTAGGCATGGTTCCTCACTCTGTATTTATGGTGTTTTAAGGGGAAGGTCGAAATTCATTAGCAGAAATTCTGAAATTTTGACTCTTGTTTGGCTTCATTTGTGATTAAAAAAGAAAAAAAAAAGAAAGGAACTTTATATTTTCATGTCTATGTGAAAAATGGATCTCTTCCTTCATAATATTCCTTTGTTATGTAATTCTTGAAATAAAAACTTCCTCTGGAAAAGTTCAAGAGTGATTTAGATTAAATGCCTTCCTCTACATCTGACTAAAAAAATCCACTAGACATTGAACATGTTTCTCAAACACATAGACTTCAGCTGAAGTTACATACATAAATCTGAGGTAGGATACAGTTCAGTTACAGCATATGTGGAATATCTTCATAAATGCATAGGTAAGTGCTAAATGAAAAGTAAGGTCAATCTAAAGGTGTAATAATAACAGAAATTGAAAAAAAAAAAAGTAGAAATCTTCTTCATATAGCATATTAGTTCTTGCCATCCACACCCTTGAAAATTAATTTAAAGAAATTCTTGAGATATTTATTTTCAAAAGAAACAATTGTTTCTCTTTTATTTTCAAAAGCAGCTATTGTTTCTGTTATAGTCTTACCCCTTTCTAATTCATGTTATCCTTCTGTTCACAAAGTAGGACCAAGTAGTCATGAAATAATAAAAGCTTTCCTTTTTAGATCATTAATGTTATCTTTCTAAGTTGTGAGCTGTGTTTTGTTATAAAAGAACAGAGTGAGATGTTTAGCAGCAATTAATAGTTACACCCTTGTTTATTTACAAAAGAACCTGTTTTACTTTAATTCACATTAAGGTATTCTTTATAGCAGTGGTCTGACCTTTGCCAAGAAAAAAAAAAATGCTGAGTCCTATACAACTAGTAACTGATGAGAAAGTGGAATCTTTCGTTCTGCCAATTACAGACAGTAATTGCCATGTAATGAAGTTAATGTTTTGTAGAATTTACAACCTGATATTAATGGTGTTTCTTTGCCACCCTCTCTTATCCAACTTAATTTTTGCCCAGCTTTTTCACTACAAAAGAAACAGGACAATGTGTGAAGGCTCATTAATTCTATTTAGTTTTGATTTTTTTTTCTCCCTTCTTTTCTCCCCGCCTCCTGGAGGTGAAAAAAGAGCCATGCCATCAGGCCTTTACGTAAACTCTGGTTCATGTAAGGGTGAAAGTTACAGCCTCCACACAGCAGCTTGCACCATATAAATGCTCCCCTTTCAATTTCAGCTTGGGCCGTTTAATGGCCATGCCGTTTTATTGCCTTCTTGATCACCAATTACACTACCAAGAACAATGAGCCCAACACTTAAACGAGGAGGCCTCAAATTTGCCTTCATTTGCCAACGTGTTTCATAGCAACACTTCCTTTGAAAGCACAGATCACCTAATTACGAGGATGAAGATGGATCAGAGTTTGAAAAAGGCTCTCAGCACCAGAACAATATGCTAACCTAACTGTACTCCCTGTACTCCTACTGTATTATTGTGACCCCAAGGTGCCCTTGTAGCACTCTGCCTGACCTCCTGCCTCCAAGAGGAAGCAGTGCCTGCCCTCCCTATCTCCAGAGTGTCACTGCAGAATTTGGGAGGGTGCCGCTGAGACTGGTGACAATGGAATCTAGGAAAAATAAATCATAAGACAGAAACTAGACAAATTGAGGAGCCACAGGATACCAAAAGCATTTCCACATTATTTTGTTTTGCCGCTAATGGCTGAAACGAATAAATCAGGATGTGTTAACTCCAGTGTGCTTCCCAGGGCAAATGCTAAATGCTTTACTTTCTTTGTTAGGAACTAATAGCAGGGCTGAGGTATTGTAGATGCTCCCTATTTAACCAGGAATTTGAAGGGACTGTTAATACACTCAAAGTAAACACAACTGCAATATATGGTAAAGACAAAAAACTAAATGGAATAAAGTTGTATACAAGTTCAAAGATTACAGATGTTTTCTCTATTTAAAAATATATCTTAATAAGAATTTATTGTTCCATATATCTGTTTACATAAATCAGTCACCTAACTATTTTGCAGGCTGCTTGCTGCAAAGTGACACTGTAAAAAAATGTTACTACCCCAGAATTAAACAATCACTGTGTTTACTACACATGCTGTACCACATTTCCCTCCAATTCTGGTGCTGCCTCGTTCTCAGGGATGTGCCACCAGAACTAATCCACTGAGGTAAAAGATAACAGAAGTTCATCACCATGCAAATGCTTATCAAATTATTTCTGGAACCATTCATAAGTATTAACACAGGTAGACTCAGGTTTTGTAAAGATGCATAAAACTGATGATTTTTTTTTTTTGATTGTTTCTTTAGGTTTCCAAACTTTTTCAACTGAAGTTTGTTCATATCTAAACAGGTAACAATTTGGGTATGTAGTTAACTTTACATTCTATGTGCAGTCCCAGGAAACATCCAGTAGCATTTAAGGAATATTTCAAGAATTGGGGCCTTTGTTGAAGAGCGCAAAAAATGTGTAGGCTAATTGTTACAAGAGAATTATGCAGTAATAAACACAATTAAACTTTTTCTGCAGGAAAAGGATCAAGATTCATTTTCAATTTTAACTTTCATGCTTATCTGCCAAGACTTGAAATACGTAAACTTTATATTATATTAGTGTAAGGCTTTGTATCCTCATTTTCTGTATGAAATAAAGCAGAAAATTCAAAGCTTGTGGGCTTGGGCAGCTGGCAACTACTCCATTTTCTCACTGCGATCTCACTGTTACAAAGTACAACAGTCTCACAGGAGAACCATGTTGTCTTTCATACGATCAAGATTTCAGAAAAGGAAAAACTATTCCAACCATAAAATCCAGATAAATATACCATTTCTGTATTAGAAATACTTCAGTTACAATGCTTACTGATTACATTTAAAAGCATAAAAAATCCAGTAAAAGAGGTGCTCAGTGGATTCAAGCTGTAAAAATTAAAATTATATTACAGCTTGTCTTTCTCCTGTGCATAAAGGTACTATTTAAAACATGGAAAATCCAAGAAAAACATTAAAAAATTATGTACCAGTTTAGGGGTTTTGTCAGCATATAAAATAATATTTTGAATTAAAAAAAAAAGTTTCTACCTGCCTTCCCTCATACATACTTGAACAGATTTTATAATACATTCTCAGAATTGACAAATAGCATGAAGATAAGAACATACAAGCAACTAAAAACCCCCCATTTAATAACATATCAATTTGGCAAGCTGAAAAACATTTATTGCAATAAGTGCAAACAAATGGATATATAGCACCCAAATAATAATGTGGAAGGTAGGGATGCAAGAGGTGAAAGGCATCTTTCAAATACAGGCAATCATAAAATGTTGTAAATTCACTGAGTACAGACCATGAGAAGCTGACTATAGGGGAATCCCATGCTCCCAGAACAATGTAGACTTTCAGAAAATACTCTTACTAAACAATCTGGCTCCCATCACACTTATACAGAAAGCAACTGAACCAAGATATCTTAAATGCAAAATCAAATGAGAGCTAAATGAGATTTAAATGTCAAATAGCCTCCCTTAAACCACCATGAATATGTTCTGAGTGTATGGAAACATCTTGCTTTTATTTTTTTTTTTTTTTGTGAATTCCAATAGCAGAGCAATTAGGGTGAACAACAGTGCTAAGTAATATGTTATTGTGATTCAGAGACTTCATGTCATCACAGGAATTTCAAAACACAGAAGTACCAGACAAGCACAGCAGTGGTATTTTGGAGTCAGTTAATTACACTATGTTCAGAGTTTTTAAATTAACCTTTGTGATCTTACAATTGTCATTTTAATGTAAACTTAAATGTGTTTTAAGTAAATACATACATAGATATTTGAGACTATGAAATCTACCAGGGATAGCTTGTACCTCTAAGGCCAGTTCTGAGAAAAACTCATCCTGGAGAGAGCAGTCTGGTAGGGGTTGTACTTTGAAAACTGCAGCAAGATAGCTACCATGAGCTAAAAGACACTCCAAAACAGAGTTTAAAACATTACTGTCAAACCCAACTTTAATGCTTGCTTGTAAAAATAAGTGTTTTGTCTTCTGAGCTTTTTGATTGCTTGGCTGATGAAAATGTAAGGACTTGCATCTCTAAACAGAAGGCACAAACTCTTCATGATGTGTTTAAGCTTCAGAAGTCAGTGCGTTGAAATCCAGACTTGCTTGCCAGATATTTTAATTTGTCTACAGCTGTCCTTGTGGGCAGGGTGGGGCAGATGAAAGCATCCTGATGCAGAACTCCTTCCCAAGCTACAGCTGGCAGGTTGGCTCAGACATCTGTGAATGTCTGCGCACTGGAGTGTGCGGTTGAGCCAGAGAGGGAGGGAGAAAACAATATTGAAAAGACAAATGTTTAGAAATTATTTCACTTGTCTGGTATGTAATTTGGTTTTGACTAAAGAACATGTTGGGCTTTTCTAGCTGTAGGAATTCATCAGAAGCAATACTTTGAGGGGAGGTTTTTATTTTCCATCTTCCAGACTGCATTGATACCCAATGGAACATGCAAATATTCAGCAGCTTCCCATCACAAAAGTGTTACAGCAAAACTTTTGCTTTTGCATGGTTGTGATCTTCTTGGCAGAGAAATTAAGAGCTGTATGGTAACTGCATAATCTTTTCTTTTTCCCATTTGCTTTTCTTTTTCCTGGTATAGAGGGCTACCTCAAAGTGCTGTCATGGGACTTCATTTTGCCGTGTGCTGCTCAACAAATCATTGTCATAAGAACTCATGAGAAACCTCATATGGGTTCTGACACTTGCTTTAAAAGAGCATGGTTTTGGGGAGCATGTGACCACAGTGCCAAGGTAAAAGAAGTCTGAAAAGAGACTAGTTAAAAACTGGCCAGACTTCATGGCTCAAAGGACAATAATCAATGGCTAAATATCTAACTAACAAGCAACGAGCAATACTGGACTGATCTTGTTCAGCTGATTGACTAAAAAACCAGTATGATAAAAGCAAACTTGCAGATATTAAACTTGAGACAAAGGTGGAAATTAGCCATAGAGCTTTAGTCTAGAGTGATGCTGAGATATTTGAGGTTTAGGTCAACAGAAACCTCCTCAAGTTCAGTGAGGAGACATGCAAAGTTCTGCACCTGCACCAAGTAGGCACCATTTTAGGACCAACAAAATTAATATCAGCCCAGATGAAAGGCAATGAGGTTACATGGATATCTAACAGAACTGGAGTTAACAGTACACTCTCTTCACAAAAGATATATGCCGCACTTGTTTAGTTTTTGGCCAGCCTAACGCAAAAGAGGTGTTGAAAATCTCACAAGGGCCCAGCAGCTGGGTATCAAGAACATTAGGAGTATTAAGTCTGTTGTACAGCCTAAAAGGACATACTGAATAAAGCTTAATCCAGAATACAGGAACCTAAGGGTTGGAATCTGTGAGCAACCTACACCTGGATGAAGGAGAGTACTGAGGATAATGGAGCCAGGTGCTTTTCAGCAGTGGCAAATGATATTATAGGGAGAAATGACCATGTCATGGTTTGGGATATTCAGACTGGATATTAGAAAAAATATTCTCCACTAAGACAGCAGAGTAAAACTAAAACAGAATGATCAGCAGAATGGCACCCAAAGGTACAGTAGAACCTCCATCCTTGAAAGTTCACAAAACTTGGCTGGAAACTTGGTGACCCAATCTACTCTTGGCAGTAGTCATCCCTTCACTGGGACTAGATGATCTCCAGAGCTCCCTGCTAACCATCATTTCTATGATTTTATGAAGAAGCCTAGTAGAAACACAAATGTAAGATAGAAAAACTAGTGTGCCTCACTGAAGAGGAGAAAAAGAGATTGAAGGTCAAAGACAAAACAGCAGAAAAAAAGAGCTACTCTCTTCTCAAGCACAGAAGGGGAAAGCTGGAATTAGCTAGGGCTGGTGATGGAAAAGAGTTTGTACACAGAGTTGTCACAGGGACAAGGGAAGGGAAATCAATCTACAGATGAGAAGCAGGATGCAAGGAAGATAATTGAAGTTGTGGACCCACCTGTAGACTAAACAGGTCCACGTATATAGTGAATTTCTCCTTTAAAAGAACTGACAAATACGTAACAAAAACACCCACACATTAAAAATCACAAATGCTCTGCACATGAACCTGAAAAGCATCCAGAAAACAGTCAGTGTAAAAGAAACTGCTGGTCAGCCTTTGGCTGAGTCACCAGGATATTTTCACTGCAGTGCAGCAAGTATTAAACCAAGCAAAAGAAAGTGCTTTAGTGGTGCTCTGTCATGATTTAGGAATAGTATTCCCCTATTTAGTACTCCTGCTAAAAAGACCATGCACCACTTCCCTTCCTGTCCCTCCAACGGAAGGCACAAAAGGCAGAGATTATGGATTAAGACAAGAGCAATTTGGTGGAAACAGCAATAAGACAAGAAAACAGAAGAGTAATGTAAATGATAATTCAAAGCATCCATGGATATGTACATGTTTTTCTTAGTGACAGCCTTGCTCATAAGAATGATTTTAAAAAGAAATAGAATGAGAAATAAAAATTAATCAAATGGTGTCTCATCTTCTGGGCTTAGAGAATGCTACTTAAATGAAGTAACATAAATGTGAGAAGCAACGGATAGAGAGAAAGAAACACATATAGCATCAATATACATGAAAACATATAAATTCCCAAAATCAGTGAAAAGGCTACTCTTTTCACTGGGAAACAGAGCCAGCACTTTGATAAAATAGCAAGTAGATGAGTCAGAAAAACAGAAAATCCTAAACTACCAGTGCTAGAAACATGATATTGACTAACTGTATCTAAAAGTACTGCAGTAAAGCTGATAAGACTGTATTTAGAGAAGGTAACTCACAATTTTTGGAAGTCTAAAAGGTTAATAGTACTGCCCATCATATAGAAGCTTAAACAGCAACTGCTGCAGAAGTCTGGTAGGGTGATTGGAAATCTTTGGAGAAAAGTAAAACTTACTTTCTTAAGCTTTTTAAGCTAATGGAAGAGTTAGCTGGCATGAATGTTACCAAGAAGCACAGAAAGAACAAAAAGGGGAGAAAGTTACTTAAATTAAAAGACAGTGTTAATGTGAACTGGACTTTAAATTAAGACTTTTCTTTGTGAGTGTGAAATTAGATTTATGATTTTAAAATAAATCAGGTTCTGAAACAATCTTCCAATAGTGAAGGGTGAGTTAAAAATTAACAGATTTTCAAATTGGAATTCAGAATGTTTGGAGTTTTATATCTGAGTTTAATATCTCCAGCACAAAAGACTGAAATTGATCATTTATAAAATTCTTCAGTTCCTCTTTTACTTTATTCTTGTTTCATTATCATCAACTTTCAGTGCCAAAACCATTCAACAAAGGCAAGTATATGTTTCAGTTTGGGAACCTCTTTGTAGTTCTTTGGAAGTAAGGCAAGACCTAGAACATTGATTATAGACAATAGCTTCACCAGAGACTTTGCTTCTTTTAGATTAATTAAGAATACTCATCCAAAAAAAGAGAAAATACTGCAGTTTTATTGCTTCCATGTAATCTTTGATTAGGTTCTTCACATGAAAACAACAGATCAACAGATATGGTTAAACATAGTTTAACTTAATCCTCTCCTTTCATGGAATGGTTTAATCATGACCTCCATTCAGAAGTAGGGTCTGACCCCCCTCATATGTAATAAGTTGTATCTTCATAAGTTGTATCATCATAATCAGGTGAAGTCACAGGCAACTGGAAAAAGGGAAAGATTGGGCCTATCTGAAAAGGGTAGAAAGTAGAGCCCTAGGAACTACCAACCTGTCAGCCTTACCTCTGTGCCCAGAAAGACTATAGAACAGGCCCTTAGAAGCTGTACTGAGACACAGAGAGGACAAAGAGGTAAGTGGAGGCAGCCAGCACAGCTTCAGCAAGGACAAGTCCTGCTGGAACAACCTAGTAGACTTCTGTGATGGAGTGAATACATCAGTGAACAAGAGCCACAGACATCATTCATCTGGACTGCTGTAAAGCATTTGACATGGTCCCTCACAACATGCTTCTCTCTAAATTGGAGAAAAATGGATTCAGTGGAGATGGACTGTTAGATGGACAAGGAATTAGTTTCACAGCTGCATCTAGAAGGTAGTGGTCAACACTCCGAGTCCCAGCGGACATCAGTGACAAGTGGTGTCCTTCATATTGGGACATGTGTTATTTCATATCTTCATTAATGACATAGATAAAGGCACCCAGTGTACCTTCAGCAAATTTGCAGATGACGCTGAGCTTAGTGGTGCAGCTGACATGTCCTGGATGACAGGATGCCATCCAGAGGGACCTGGACAAGCTTGAGAAGTGGGTTCATGAGAATCTTATGATGTTTTAAGAAGATCAAGTGCAAGGTGCTGCACCTGGGTTGGAGCAACCCTTACTATCAATACAGGCTGGGGGATGAAAAAAATCAAGAACTGCCCTTCTGAGAAGGATTTGGGGGTGCTGGTTGGATGAGAGGCTGGACATGAGCTGTCAATGTGCACTTGCAGACCGTAAAGCCAACTGTATCTGGGTTGCATCCAAAGCAGTGTGGCCAGCAGGTTGAGGGAGGTGATTCTCTCCCTGTACTCCTGTTTGGTGAGACCCTACCTGGACTATTGCATCCAACTCCAGGATTCTCAGCACAGGAAGGTCATGGACTAGTTGGACCAAGTCCAGAGGAGGCCACCAAGATGATTAGAGGGATGGGGCACCTTTCCTAGGAGGAAAGGCTCAGAGAATTGAGGTTATTCAGCCTGGAAAAGACAAGGCTTTGGGGTGACCTAATTGTGTCCTTTCAGTGCCTAAAGGGAACCTACAAGAAAGACGGAGAGAGACTTTTTGCTAGGATATAAAGTGTGACTACACAAGTGGGAACAGTTTCAAACTGTAAGAGAGTAAGTAGGTTTATACTAGAAATTAGAAAGAAATTCTTTACTGTGAGGGTGGTGAGGCACAGGAACAGGTTGCCCAGAGAAGTTGTGGATGTCCTATCCCTGACAACGTTCAAGGCTAGGTTGGATGGGGTTTTGAGCAGCCTGGTCTAGTGGAAAGTGTCCCTGCCCATGACAGAGAGGTTGGAACTAGATGGTCTTTAAGGTCTCTTTCAATGCAAATCATTCTATGATTCTATACTTCTACAATTAGGATTCTTGTTCATTCAACAAATAGACTTTGATTCCTTTAGTAATTAAAGTATGAATATTACATGCTCATAAAAAAACTCCCCACAAGAAAAGCAAAAGAATCAGCTTGTAAATCCTTACCAAGAACTGATGCTGAACTTGAGTGGTTCTAATGTCTTATGCAAGTTAAAACTAACTTAAAAAATTTTGTAATCTTTTGCAAAATATTGCAAAAAAGAGTAAAGGGTTGTATTTTATACACTAACACAGCTAAATGTAAGGCAAGGAACGCTTTGCCTTCAAGTTTCCAGATCCCTTTTCCGCCACTATGTAATTAAGATACCTGGATATATTACTTTGTGCACAGACTAGTACAAACTATGTTTTCACATAGACATTTGATCATGCTTGGGTATATTCAATCAATTTGGGTTTTTGCAAGGAAACAAAATCTTTCAGAGGACAGTGACCATGTTTACAAGTTAGGAATACCTAGTGAACATCCAGTGACAATTCCTGGAGGGTTTCAAAAAGCAATAAATGTTGTCTCAAGGATAAAGATAGCCAGTTCCACAACTCAATTGCTTGCAGAGGAACCTTCAGAGAATTCTTTACCTTGTGGCATTTTTGTACATTGCAGTTTACTTAGTGTTCCAGGATGTTCCTTTAATAAAAGGCCTGTTATTATGTTGAATGAATCCCAGCATGAAGTCATATCCCTTCCTAAATTGATGATACCTGGACTTAATAATATTTTGTTTGGTTTTTTATGAGCTCAATAAAAAAATAGACTAGATACAGAGAGTAACTAAATTCTAGGGATCATCCTGTAAAAGTGTGGTGTTACTGAAATGGTAGAAATTAAGATATGTACTACAATACAAGAAATTATGATGTTTTTCTGCTAGTGTTTTTTCAAGATCATCACAAGGTAGGAAGTATATTATACTAGCTTATTTATTGGACTATTAGAATTATGATATATATGACTGATCTTATATTTACTGGTCATTTAAGTATGAAAAGAAGGTCTGAAGGAAATTATATTTGAACATCTTCTGCTGATTATCATTACTATTATTATTGTTGTTGTTTTTGTTATATTTCATGTATGCTAAAACATGTTCATTTGCATTCCTGAAATTCTGAATTTAGAGATAGCTATCTGATATTGCCCAGTCTGCCCAAACTTTGGACTAAACATGTTTTTTGACCATCTTAAAATAATCCTAGGGAGTCAAAGCAAATGTGATGGTTACATTTATAGCAATGTATGAAGCCATATTTGGTGAAGCAGGACACAATAATAAAATTCAACTGAACATTATTCAACACATGGGGTAAAGCCTATCACAGAAATTTAATCAGATGCTAAACATGAATAATTGGAGTACAAGGTGAAATGTCTTGATTTGCCAGTTAAGGCTCTCAACTTATTTCACAATAAGCCCATATCTGCAAGATGAAATATCTGAAAGAAAATCTTATGATTGTGATCATATTAAAATCATATTCTTATAGTTGTGATCTGGATTAGTATAAGAAAGAAAAGTAAGAGTATTAATAATGGTTTGCACATGAAGTTTTGATCCTCTTACAGAACACCAAGGAAGTACTCATTTATATTGTGATAAATGCATATAAAATTACTATTATCTAGGCCAGAGTACTTGGAGATTCAAATTCAAGCAGCTGCAATGTGTGGCATAAATACCAGATATATTAACTGTAAGCAAAAGCAATAACATTTTAACTTTTTGAGATATCACTGCTGTGACAATTATTGGTATATTATGCTTTCTAAGTACTGGTAGGTATAAGAATTAGAACATTTTTGTCTTTTAAATTTTACACAACATATAAATAATGTAGTAGGTTTTTTTTTCTCATCATTCTTTATTCTCCTACTAGTTTATCATAGATAAACTATAGAGTCTCTAAAGCCATTTCTACCAGGGAGATAAAAAAAACAAAGCCAAAGGATGACTGAACCAATGATGCAATATAGTTGATTTATTAATCAGATGTGATAGTGTGTTTTTTTTTCTATCAGACATGTTTCTTAATTCTGATTGCATCTTCATTCACAGGAAACTGAGTCTATTTCTGGATCTTTAATATTACTATCATCAAGCTTAACTCAGATGCTGATGCTGAGAAATCAGAAAAGAATGTTTTAAGAACTCAACTGACAAGCAAGACATTTCCAGCTGCGTTAGGGAATACAAATTGTGGTACCCTAGGCAAGCACGATATATCATCTGTATTCCCAGTGTCACCTCAAGCTAGTCTAGCTGTTGGCTTTGCAAGAGACACTAAGGGACAGGAAGGAAAGCTCAGAATCAGAAGCATGTCTGTCTTAAACTATTTCTTCTTACAGATTGAGAATATCTACACTACTTTTCACTGAAGCTCCAGTTATAAAGACAAGGAACTTCTCACACTTCAAGGAAACGAATTATGTACTAATTCTGCAGTGAAGCTACATGTTTTAAGGAACTATTCAAACTTTAGAGGGATTGCATGATCAAACACTGAGGTAAAATTTGATAAGCAAAGTTAATCAGTCATGATTTTATTAAAGACAAGATGATGAAACTAATTTAGACATAGATTGATAGCAAAGTAGGCATGATTTACATTAACACATCATTTATGTTCATATTATCTATCGATTAAGTAGAATCATAAGAAACCTAAAATATGTAATATACTCTGGTTTACAATTGAATTCATTGTTTTTCAGTGGAACTTTTGCAAATACCTGCATGGAAGATGCAAGGCACATCAGGATGCTACCCAAGCAAAAGCTACCATCAAGATGTGGCATAAAGATATACATATCTGTATAAATGATTCCTTGACCATAAGTCCTACCCTTTGCAAATAGTCTAAATTACTGAGTAGCGTTATGGCTCACATAAAAAAATTGCCTATTGTGCCCATGTTTTGCTTACAAAACTTGATAACATTGCAAGAACACACAATTTTCAGAAAAAGAATTAAGCAAGACCAATATTTAATAACAGTGACTATTTTGGTAGATTCATTCCAACATTTATTATCTTTATGTATATATCAATGCCAGTCAAAACCTTTTTGTAAAATTTCAGTGCCTTTCTTTCTTACTCACTATAATAAATAATTTCAGAATAACTGCTCTAAATAAAATATTTTAATCAGAATAAGAGGAAGCGGTTCTAATGCAGATCAGAAACTACTCATGCTGCACAGCAAAGGTCCACAATTATTTCAACCATTTATTTTCAAATGTACTTAGTTAATGGTTAAATAATCAAATTTTAGTAAAGTTGTAGAATCTCATGTTTGCAAAACAATAGGTATGGTTAATAACTATGTTGTCTCATCATTGAGCTAGTAATACAATACAGCCTTGTATTCTCTGCCTTATGACAAATTTAGTAACATCATGATTTATAAAGGGTAAGCATTGACAATTTGTCAAGTGATACCATTTATTCATAATACTTAGTTTCCAGTATATTTTATTTCAAAAGTTGTATTACAGGAAGATGTGTTGGAAAATTGTTTCTATTGCAAAGCAATTATGATTCTTGAAAACTGTGAACATTTTTATGACCATGCACATTGATAAGCTCAACTGAATGGGCACATCTAACACATCTTTACCTTTTAAATAGAAAATATGGGAATATTTATTTATGAATTAATCTCTCATTCATTTTTGAAATTGAAAACCAGGCTCCAATATGTATTTATCAGCTTACATAAACGAATATATATACTAGGAATGGTTTTCTTTTCACTGTTTAATATTTAGTGTCTCTTTTTGCAACAAAGTTTTAGATGTGAAATAAAGTCAACAATGTTTTCCAACATCATAATGCATGCCAGGTTCTGATGACCTTTTCTTGCAATGTGATGTAATCCGAGGAGTCAGTGAACTATGGGATAGGTGTAACTGTAATCCTTTGTGTCTTCTGAATCTTATCTCTTCTGTATCTATGAGATGCTATAATACACTCCTTTTGGGAAGAATAGCATCAGATTAGACAAACATTGCGGAGCTTTGAACACAGAGGATCACAGTTTACACCACATGTTCAAGCACATGCATAAAGAGTTACCATTCTCAGCAGGACCTCTATTCAAATCTTTATTTCTGAGAATGACAGCATGAAACTTGTTAAGTTAGAATGTTTGCTAGAATTTCCAAAACCATAGCAACAAATGCTACATAGTCTCAGATATATTTAAAATTAAAAATATAAACACCAGTTTTGCTCAAGTCCAGGCTTAGCAATGCAAGGTTCAACTTAGATATTTGCTTGGGTCTTTTTTTTCCTTTAACAAAATGCAATTTGGGCCAGTAATTACAGAAATAGCATTCAATGACTCAACATGTGAAAGCACTGGTTTTAATTTTCTAAGGGACAGTTTCCTGTTTATTTTTAATTCAGAATAATTTATACATGTATATACACACATACACATTTATACATACGTATATACATATATATTTGGAACAAATCTTATGTAAGCATATATATATATATATATGAGTGTATTCACATAAATATGAATAACACAATTAATATTTCCTACTGAGAAAACTGTATACAAACACTCTAAGTTAATGACTTCTTTCTTTTGTCCCAGGAGGACAAAACAACAGAATAATATTAAATTACTTAACAGTTGCACTTTACATATTCAGGAAATGTGAATTGAAATGACAACTCTGATATATCAGTGTGTTGTGTCATGGCATGACTATTTTTCATAACAGACAGCATCACTTGCCCGTCAGACCTCACCTGAATAACACAGACTCCCATTTCAGCTGTCTTCCAGATGACCTAAACTAGCTACTTGCTAATCTTTTTGTGACTTTCATAAAGGAAATAGGACAGATTTTTATATATTTACATGGAAAATATTTATATTCCCTCCAGCAACATGTTAATAATGGCATGAGCTGAAAATGTAAATCACCTTGCTGTAGAGTAATATGAGAAATTTCAACATTTACTTTTACTTACACATGGAATAATTTCAACATTTTGAGAAGATATGTCACACTAGAAAAAGGTGGTAGATTATGACTGTGAAACACAAATATTTTGCATATCACAGGAGACAGCATAGGGCACCTTATTCCCCATTTCATAGAGTCACAGAATAATTAAGATTGGAAAAGACCTCCTAGATCATCAACTCTAACCTTTGACTGAACACCACCATGCAGACCAAACCATAGCAACTAAGTCCCCCACCCAATCATTCCTTGAACACTTCCTAGGATAGTGACTCCACTTCTTTCCTGGGCAGCCCATTCCAACACTTAACAACCTTTTCAGTTGAAAAGAAAAATTTCTGTCTGATTCTACCTGAACCTCTCCTGGATCAGAGGCCATTTGTTCTTGTTCTCTTGCTGGCTGTGTGGGAGGAGAAGCCAAACCCCATCTTACTGCAACCTCCTTTCAGGCAGTTGTAGAGAGTGGTAAGACCTTCCCTGAACCTCCTCTTCTCCAGGCTCAAGAACCCCAGCTCACCCAGACATCCCGCCTAGGACTTAGTCTCCAGACCCCTTCATTGCCCTTCTCTGGGCATGCTTCAGGACCTCAATATCTCTGAAGTGAGAAGCCCAGAACTGCGTTGCAGGGACTCTAGTCTGTTCTCTGTCCCTGTCTGCCAGCTCAGGGGGCTGGCTGCCCTGAAGATAGCTGTTCTTTCTTTTGAAAACTGCGTCAAAGAGAGCATTAATTACCTAGACCTTTTTGTCATCCTTGGTTGAAATTTGTTTTGTGCAGTAGAGCACCCAACTTTATGGCCTAGAGAATAACTGAGTTGTCTTACCTTCCCCAGATGTCTTTTGCAACAGGAAAGTTATCCAGCAGTGACAGTTATGGATGGAGTACAGTAGAGTTTTGTGCAATGAGTGGAAGTTCAGCAGTTAGAACTTTAGGTTGAGTTCCTGTAATTTTAGAACAAGGAATAGGGAGCTGAACATTAAGTCTAGCCTAGTTGTCTGGGATCCTTTTCTGTGTCTTTTAATTGGTGATAATTAAAACTTAGACCAAAGTAGACCAAATAGACTTCTATGGACAATGAAAATTAGCTGAGATTAATCCCACCCCTGAGTGGGATTTCTTCATTTAATCAATTGATCATGCCATCACCAGTGATTTCACCTGAGACGTATGAGCAGACAACACAATACATCACTCTCTCTCCACTGCTGGTTGCTACATCACTGGATAATGAAATTTGTTTTAGAACCAATCTTTTCCTCTTGTCTAGGAACCAGTCAACTTATTTCATGTTTCTCCATTTCATTTAGCCTCTCTTTGCTACTGCAGTCCAGAAAAGCTTGTATCCTTAACTGCTAGGCAAATAGATAAAATATGCATAGTGAATCATTAAATACAAAGTGTATTGCAGATAGGTCTGGGGTTCCTGACAGGAGATGCCAATGAAGAAAATCAGACATACATAAAACACTGAGCAGTTAAAATACAATTTTTTTCATTAAGAATATAGAGTTTGGATATTAAATTTCATCCAAAAGCTAAAGGGTAGAGCATGCAACACACAAGAGAATTAAAAAATGACTGATACTTACAGTACACAAACAAATTAGCAGGAGCTGACCAAAAAGATAAGGGTGTTACTGCACATTAAAGTTAGATGTCATTTCCCCTGATTTAAGGGTATTCCAATTAGAGTTAACCTGAAGGTTAGCTACTTTCATCTTTATCATCCTTTTGATAGTGTTAGCACAGATGTTGTGGCATCATGGAAATTATGTGCATCATAAAAATGCAGCTAATTATCAGTGAACTAGTCACTTCTTATGTAGAATTAGTTTAATATCTTCAAGTGGATGTTTGTGACCCACTTGTCTGATAATAGCACCCATTATTGACCCATGGCATGCCCTGTCTATCTTTCCTTTCTTAACCTCTAAGTATCTGCCTGACATTGCATTTTCTCTTGCTGGAGATGAGAATAGCTGGGGACCATTGCAGAGATGAACACTTACACCCAACGGGTTTCTTTGAATACTCTGAATTTTGTACTTGAATTTGCCTTTGCATTTGGAATACAGGGACTTTTTGTGCACTGTTAGCATGAACAGGATGTGGAGATTTGTGTTAGTAAGGATGTAAGAAGACATTTTTTGTTCATTTTTTATCAAGAACAATATATGTCAGGACTATGGTTTTAATAAGAAAATTATTATCTAACATTTCATGAAGTTGAGGACAGATTCTGAAGGATTACAGACATTTTTGGCACCTAAACATAGTTAAAATTCTGGAGAACATACAAAAAAGAAAAGCCAAACTCAGAGAAGCTTTGAAAGATTTCTTATCATTAGCATTTAAAGTTTTTAAACTCAGAATTGTGTTGATTTTCAGGGTAAAGCAGGATAAAAGACAAACCTTAACATATTGAAATGTTTCTCTACATATTTTAAGAAAAAAATTAGAGCTAAGTACTGTTCAGTGAATACATTATTCAGTGAATTTTGTCATCTTTCTTTGAATAAATTATTCAATTACTTTTCTACTCTGTATTTGACTAGGTTTATGATGAGTATAATACCATTTATTGAACATATTACTCTACAAACATATATTATCTGAATAAACTGTTCAGTGAGTATTTTCCCCTAGAATTCTCCCACTTTTATCCTTTTTTACAACGGTATAGAATAATTTAAAATTTTACATCTGAAGATGGAATGACTGACTTTAAAAAACTGCTCAATTGAATGGGATTTCCTTTTCTGTTCTGAAACCTTTTATCATTCAAGAATATGGAGGTGAAGGTGGACTGCATCTTACCTTTTGTTGTCATCCAATTCCAAGCCAAGCCATGTAAAACCTACCTGTTAAAAATTAGAGCAGACATAATAACAGACTCAAAATATAAGAAGATTCTAGAAATGAAAAGAATGTGAGAAGATGTCAAAAATGAGACTATACAAGCTAACTGCAACAGGAAATTTCATATGTCTAGAACTTGTCTGATATGGCAGATACTACTGACACAATTAGCTGATATATTTGGGTGGGTTTTTTTGCTTTAATATAAAATTTTTAGTTTATATTGCAAATAAAAGAAAAAAAATGGGAAAGTTTTGAAAGTTTTTGCATGAGAAGCCTTTTTTTCAACAAATGTTTTGTTACCATGTTCTGTTTATAATCTCCAGCTGTCTGAAACATCAAAAGATACTACTTTTACCTCAAGCACTCAATCTGTCCACGCAGTCAGTAACTGCCCTATGAATCACCTAAAGGTTACACATTACATCTACATTAATAAAATGCATATTAAGAAAAAGGAAGTTTATAATGGACATTGAAACATCTTTTACATGCAATGCCTTTCAACCAGTCACTGTGTCCTTTGCAAGGAGACACTAAAGAGCTCTGCAACAAAAATTAGGAAGTCAGAAGCCCCTAGGTAATATTGCATTAATTTACTGGGTGTAAATAATTTTCTGCTGGAACTTCAGCTTCACAAGGCACCCCTTGTGGAACTCAGTTTTGGGAATACAGGATTGGAATGGATCTTCTGAGTAAAAATCTGTCTTTCTGTAGTGTAAGGTAAGATTTTTGTGTCATGCATCTATATCATCTTTCAAATGCCCATTTAAGATGATTCCAAACTGGGGTTTATGGTTGTTTTCTTATACAATTTTAAAGGCTGACTTAGAACCATTCCCTCTTGATGGTCTTTCTTGTAATTCCAACCTGCATTTTCTTAGGGCAATTTATTCATGAGCTAATACTGTTCATTGTTTAGCTTAAAAAGCTCTCTTCTGTCCCTGATTTATTTCTGTCCAACGAATAAACAAGGACAATGAAAACACAGAGAGAAATATAATCTTTTTCAGCGTTCATTGAATCAGGGGAAATAAGTAAGCTTTTTTATTCTTTCATGTTCTCCTTGTAGGAAATTTGTAATGCAATCAAAACAAGTAGCAAGAACAATATATGTATTTAATATGTAGCAGGTCTAGCCATGAATAAGGTATCCATTATGTGGCCATCAGCTAGCATAAAGAACAAAAAAGCCACTGCCTGCCACAAGGCACTAAAGTTCAGACCAAGCAGAGGAACATAAACACTATTTTATATAGCTGTGGAGTGTGGTTTTTTCTTTCTGGTAAGTGCACAAAACTCCCCTGACAAGGACACCTACATGTAAAATGTCTGTCTACAGCCACACATGCTGGGGTCTTTCAGGACTTTCTACTCAAGGCAGAAACCAACTGCAGGATGGTATAATGAACTCCTCTTCAGCTGGGCATCCAAGCTGTCAGTGCTGCAAAATTCAGAGTCAGATGGAGGCAAAGGGACAAACAATTTTAATTGTGCAGGTTGGTAATTGAAACCTTTAATAGAGATAGTCTGGGCTGACATTCTGTTCTGCCTCTATTATTTGTGTATGGCATCATCTATTATGAACATTTTCCCAAATTTAATGGATCATGTTGGTAGGCATGCAGATAGAATCCCATATGTTACAGAATGCTTTCCTTGCAGTTTACTATATTCAGAAATCTATGTTAGGTGCCCAGGTACTGTAGTCCCCGCGCTGTATGACTCATAACTCATCAGATATACAAAATAACATGCATAGAAGCCAATGGACTGCTCTGTTTGTTGCAGGAAATCAACAAAGAAAATTCCGATTCCACTGAAAACATCAGATCTTAACCAAAAATGCAAATCTTGAATCATATTTTGTAACAGATTTGAAGATCTGATGGACATAACCTCATGAAAAGAAATTGTAGACGCATTTTGCAGCCACTTTAATAATTCAGAGCCTCTATCATAATTAGATTTGACAAGCCAAGCTTTTATACTGTATGCTTTCACTATTTTCTGGGATAGGACTTCACCTTCTTAGCCATGTTTTTGTCAAACAGGTGTTGACCAAGGAAGACTGTTGATTCCTGCTCCATAAAAGCAGGGCCTTCAACAAGGCTGTCACTGGTGAATATCACAGAGGTGTCTTCACCTTTCCAGCCCATTCCCTGACTTGTTTTCATATAAAAAAAGTTTTTTGATACCAGTTTTGAAGAAATACCAAGAATGCTCTTTCATCATAAAGAGCTTTTCCATCACTGAAGAAAAATGACAAATAGAGATCACACCTTAGCTGAGTGCAAACTCAAGGTGAAAACCTGGTGTAAGTCAGCAAAATTTGGCAGACACTATCAGCACTTGGTTCACTATCATTAAAATTTTCTATGCAATATTATACATAGTACAGGTCTTTAAAGCCTTTCCTGAAAATATCAAGCCTCTAACAGTCAGGATGATACAAGAGACAAATATTACAGCACTTTCCCTAATAATATCATAAGCCAAAAAGAAAAAATACATACAATGAAAATTTTGATATTTTTTACAAAAATCACAAGCAGTGAGCCTTCTTTCTTTCATATTTAATAAAGATCTTTCCAGTCAGCTGCAGCTGACGATAAGTATAATATCTTTAAATGGTTAATCCAAGGATCACAGCTCAAGTGCTTTATGTGGTTAGGAGCAAGGAAAGCTGTTAGTAGACTCAGTGTGCATTTCATAAATCCAAGGATTTTTTTATTCCTTTTTTCCTTTCTTTTTTTTTTTTTTTCGTTTTTCATTTGGCTTTCTACTATATCTTAAATGCTTTATTTTTCAGAGGAGAGATAAGACTTGGTTCTTCACATAAAACTACAGCTTAGCCATTACTTAGTCTTTCTCTGTTACAGAAAAGGTCCTGTCTGTGCACAGATGTCTCAGATTAAATTGTATCTCACAGTCCTTACAGTGCTCAGTACTAGATGAACTGCCAAAAGGGCCGTAGGCAAGAACTAAATTGCTTTGGTTTCAGTACACAGTGAATTTGGCTCAGACAAGCTGAATCAGTACATTAAATGCGAATCCCTCACAGATTTGAAAGCAGCCTTTAGCACAATTATTGACTGTGAGTGATGATTATGTCTAATTGAAGGAGACTTTTGCTACCTGTAGCTCAGTTGGAGTCCATGAGAGCCACAGCAAGGCACTGCATCTTAATTCAATGTTCCAGCTTGAAAGAAGCAATTGAACCTAAATCCTGAAGTGTATACACATGGTCGATAAACTTTAATAAACTTTACAGGTTCAGTAACTAGACTGAGTGTACATAATTCAATTTTTTAATTCAGGAAGGGAAAATAGCTAACAAGTATGTTAGGCTACAGTAATGTATTAGTTCATCTCATGCAGAGGGCCTCTCAGTAAAAGGAAAAGATATAGTTTCATGCTTGTCTTTGGAACAAGTCATAAATCTGCTGTTCTATACACTATATTAATGCTCTACAGGTGGGAGATTACCAGGTTATTTGGGTATGACCCAACTTCAAGTAAATTTGTGAGGAAAATAAAATAATTTGACAATTTTGCATCTTTTGCTAGAGAAGATATGCCAATAATAAAGAGAAATTAATGTTTTTCTTAATAGATTCTGCCTCTCTCCCCAAGAATTTTTGGCATGTTTTCATGGTATAACAACACTGTTGTACAAAAAAAAGCTATGTTATTCTATGTCTCAATCCTTCCAAAAAAGGGTTATTGATTTTTCTCAGTGAACAAAAAATAGATATTCTCAGGGGCCCTGCAATCAGAATTATGTTATCCTTCTGTTTTATAAAAAAGTAAAAATTTGTCAATCTGTTCACAGCAAATATTTCTCTCCCACAAACATGTGATGTGACCTATGAGATTTTTTCTAGGCTTAGATTAGGGTTCCCTTGCTACCATTATTATGATAATATTCACAAAGAGCTCTTTGTGACAAAGCATTTTTCATATTTTCCATAGGCATGCAACTATGTGAATCATGAAAACTTTCCATTTAAATTACTCCCTTACTAAATAATTGATATAAAAGGCAAATATGAGCCATACAGGTTGGTAATTTCCCCTTCTAGGTGGCTTACCTATTATGTAGGTCTGAGCTTTTAGCAAAGAAAAACTAATTTGAGTCTTGTCTTGGATGGTAGGTTACATGAGCAGCAGGGAATGAAGGATGTAAAGAGAGGTTTGGGATAACATATTTTGGCAGAATCCTTACATAATAAATAGTACACAAAAAGCCTTGAAATTTATTTCTATGTATCTATAGTTGCTACATACAAACAAGCCCACAACACCGTTTCTGTTGAGTCCTTTCAGGTTAACTACTCCAAGACTACGGATTATGAGAACTAAGTATGTATCCTCTCTCTATGTATATTTTCTGTCATTTCCTAGATTTAAAGCAACAAAGCCATAAAGTGGTCTGCTAGCAGGAAGGTTTAAATTCCCAGCACAGACTGCAATATCTTGGTCTGATAGATTAACTAATGGTGACACTTTGAAATTTTACTGGTGGATAAACTTTATAAACAACACTGTACCTCTTGCATGGTTTCCAGATATCTGATAGGAAGGAACAAGCATGTTTTTCCAAGGTTTCAAGGAATCTACTCAGTAGTAGCTTTCTTTGTTCTTCTTCCCTAAGCTTTAATTTTTGGATTCATTATTACGAAACTCATTTTGCCTGTATTTATACCTTACCTACTTTGGCTTTTTTTTATCTTCTGGATATGCAGTTTCTTCCACTCTTCCAATTTTCTAATTATGACTACCTGCATTTAATTTTTTCTAAGCTTTACCACCACCATCTTTATGCCTTCTCATGTTACTCACTTTAACCAAGCAGTCATCTTCTCTTCCCCTTAGCAATGGGATCTCTACTGGGTGCCTTGCAATTAATTTATTTTTTTTTTTCTAATTTCAGTCTGCCTACTCTATTACTGTTATGGCCTGGCCCCAGTGGGGCCCAGCCCCACTCTCAGTCTCATTCTTTCCTCAATGTTGCCTCTTATTTCCCCAGACAATTTCCTTTCCAACATTAGTCAAATTTTTCTTTTCTTCCTAGGTGTGCCATCTTCTCCTTTTTGGTCTTTTCCCTTCTCTTGTGGTTTATTATGGTAAATTCTTAGCACTCACAGAAGAGGTGAGTAGATTTCTTCAACAGTCTGTATTCCAAAATCACTTCACCCCACTTCACCAGTAGCAAATTTATAGGTTTATTCTGTGGGGATATTTTATGCATAATGTGCTCAGCATTCCAAGCTGAGGAAAAGGGGAGGAAGAACACTGTTTGATTAAATGAGGTGTCATCAACCTGCAAGATGCATTTGGTTCAATATTTAAAACATGCTATTTATGGTATCTTTTATAAATTCAGCTAATTCAAGACGAATTTGGTGTCCAGCCATTTTCCAAAACACAAAGCTGCTAAAACATCTGAAAGGAAGGATGTTGGTAATTTTAACTATGATAAAAGAACCTAAACTGGCCAAACTAGTTGAAATATAAAGAAATCAGGCAAAAATCAGGCACATGGTATGGAAAACTTCAGTGCAAGGAACCTGTGCCCAAATTAAAAGGAGACAGAAGCTGCATTTTAAGAAGGAATGTCAGGGAATAAATTTTGTTTGCCATATTGTTCACTATTCTGGTGAGCATTTTTTTAAAGAAAGGGGAATTTTATCTAAAGGGGAACACTGGAAATTAATTTATTTTTTTTCTTGATATGGGGTTGATGAAATGATGTTTTCCAAGCAGTCTGAAATGTCATGTTGTGTTCCAGCTTTCATCTGGAAATTTTTAAATGGTGACATCAAAACACCATTGCATTTTAACAGTCAAACAACAGAAAACAAGTATCTCACAAATCAGCCACACAGGACATTAAGAAGCATCTTAGCTTAGGCTATCAGATTATCACGGGTAGGGATTTGAACCAGATTCTTTAATAATGTCAGAGTTAATTTTATGAAAAGTTTATGGAATTTGTCTTCTTCCTTTCTCACTATTTCTCCTTTCATTTTTAAAACTGTAATTTATAAAATACTTCTTTGCAGTAACACTTTTTGTAGAAAGGAAAATTAAAGGCTGCTTCAGAAAATACAATATTGAAGAGAAACATAAAGCTGTTGCAATTAAAAAAGCAAGGCATAAAAATATTGTGACAGAAGGAAAGGGGAAAGTTATATTAAAGTTACCATATATATTTTAGCCCTGTTTAGAGGATCTACGCTGTCATACACATAGATATAGAACCAGCAGTGAAGTGTCAAAACTCCGTAACATACCAGTGCTTTTATTTTTTGATGCTGTTGAATTAAAGTTTTAATATTTTTCATCATGCTTATTTGGCATTATCTGAATTTTCATAAAAAAGTTCAATGAAAACTTTGCAACCATTCCTCCAAACTAATTCAGTTATTTTTACTTTTTTAAAATAACTGTTTAGATTTAACCTGGCGTGGCTGGGCTTGGAATGCACAATTGTCAGAGAAGTGTCATTTGCTGTCTTCAAAATTACCCATTTCTTGACATGACAAAAATGTGTTCATTTGATTTCTGAAGGCCTGGTTCTTTGAGATATGGTTATCCATTTTATTAATCTGAGAGGCTTTATAATGTTGCTAATCATACGTCTGAGAATAGAGTACTTAACATGGAAAATCTTGGATTCTACTTTTCCAAACTGACATACCATGAAACCAAACCTGAGGTGTTATATCCACAACCAGATCCAGAAACCTCACACAGATATTCTCATGAACATAGCTGGGCAGGAAGCCACGACTTCCTGAGAATGGCAGCAGATCCCATTTCCTGGTCCTCACTAAATCTTGAAGCCAGCAGAGCCACGAGCTGCTCTCTTGCACAGAAGCAGTATGTCACCACCTTCCCAGTCACCAGTTGCATCTTCCCCCTCAAGCAGAAGGGCATGCGGTAGTACATTCAGTGTCTCCCAACAAACCTAATCTCCTATTTAGAAAAAGACTGCACAGCAGTGGAACGTGTTGCTCAGGCAAGATGTGCCCCATCCCTGGAATTGTTCAGGGCCAGTGTGGACAGGGCTTTGAGCAAGCTAGTTTCATGGAAGGTATCTCTTCCCATGGCAGTGGGGTTGGAATTGGATGACCTTTAACAACCCTTCCAATCCAAACCATTCTTTGAATATCACTCCTGAAACGTTAGAATTTGCCCACACGTCTGTTGTTCAAAATATAATTCTAAAACCCACTGAGACAATTTTTCTATGAGGGTGGATCACAGTGTTTATGCAAAACACAGCTTACCATTACTAGAAATTACTTTTATACCAGGGACAGAACCCTGTCAGAGGGTCAGAAGGTACTAAGTTTCAAATAAAACTGGTCAAAATTATTCTTTCCCACAACATATAATGAGAAAAATCTTTCTTGTATTAATGTGTAAAAAATGACGATCTTTTCCCTTTTGAGATTTTAATGAAAATTTAAAATTCTGAAAAGCAAACTCTAAATCCTATTTACAAATTCATCAAAAGATTGTGTTTCATGGAAATATTTTTCTTCATGACATACTGCATTTTAAAAAAATTAAAACAGACTTTGAAATATGTTATTTTGAAAGTCAAATTTGCCATTTTAAAATTACTTCTATTTCATTGCCTTATTTTATGTCATATTATATTATTAAAAAAATAAGTCTCAAGTAATATATTTCAATCATTTTAAGAGAAAATATTTCACAATATCTTTCCCTTTCATTATAGAAAAAAAACCAAAACAACAAAATCTGAACATTTTTCTCTGTAATATAAGATCTACTTCTCGCCCAGCTATATTTTTTTTTGTCCCACTGGCCATAAGCACCCCTCTAAGAACAGATGTGAGCAACAAGGTTTTTCTCTGTTTACAGCATTGGATTGGGGTTTAACTGAATATAATTATTTCAAAATATATATTTTATGTGGTCAGACTTGCTCAACACAGTCTACCTTGGGTTACTTCCTTTCACTTCAAAAATTTTCATGGGACATCAAAGTGGCAGGTGGTAATTATACCACATGTGTGGTATTAGCAAAGATTAGATTTATGTCTTCTAACAGATAATATGATAAAACAGCTGTAAGGATAGAAAACTGATACTGGTATAAATGGGATGAATTATCACAGCGTTTATAGTTGCTTTTTGAGGTCCCAGGAAAACATTAATATACACTTTAGATGTCATATTTGCATTAAATATTTGAAGACGAAGTTGCTGGAAGGTGGGGGAAAAGCATGTATTCTATCTAAAAAGAAAAAATATATTAGAAACTCACAGTACCTCAAATCTGGTACCAGCTGCTGGCTAGAGAATGTAGTTATCATAAACTTTTAAATTCATTCTAGGTTTAATCTTCTTTAAAATTATAATCCTAATAATCAAAACTTGAATTCATGGATCTGTTCTATGTAGTAGGGATATATGCAACATCCAACGTTAATAATTGTGTAGATTAGACCTGGGTTTTGCAGATAAATACTTTATGCAACCGGTAGTATCAGACGAATTAGTGACTGCACAGCTCAACTAAGAGGTGATGAAAAAGATCTGTTTTTTCAGGAAGACTCTCAGCACTTTCTCAGAAATCCCATACCTTTAAAATGCCTTATATTTTGTGGATTTCTCTTTCTCAGTTGTGGGTATCTATCACAGCAAAAACTTTGGCTATCATCTAATAAACTATCTATATCAATAACTTATCTTAATTAATACTGAGAAAATGATGATGCGCTGAAATCCAGATGAGGTATTAATAGCATAATAAACCATTTCAAGTCATCCTGAATGCTGTTTTTTAGAGTGTGGTTCTTTAGTCTAACTATACTATATGTATACCTAAATTGAATTCTGCATAAAACAGGGAGCAAAGGTTTCTGAATTATGTAACATAAAAAGCCAAAGCCCACATCTGTGGTTTTCAGCAAAGCCTGCTTAACACTCTGAAAAGGAATAGTCTGAGATTAGGCTTGCAATTTTGCCTGTGAAAGAACAAATAACTTGAACAGCCAGGCTGAGCTTTATGGTCACCGAGGCCAGGGAAAGGACTGTCTTCCCAGGGAGTGGAAAGGCCTCGGTGTTTTTGGACAGTCTGTATCCAGATGTGCAGCTCTGTATCCCTGTTTTTTCACATCACTTGAACTTGTTCATCCTGTTTCCACTTCTTTCACCTGACCCTGCTATAAATCTACCTAAGCATCTGAAGGCAAGGTGATGATGGTGTGAATGCTCATCCTCAGATGCTCCCTGATTCTTGGGCATCCAATTTTCTGTCATATAGAACCATACCAACTATTCCCAAACAATTCCCAGATAACTAATCCAGAATTACACTTAGTGGTTTGCTTATTGCTCTTTCACCTAGCTGTTCATGCTTATAAAAATCCTCACTGCAACCTTTAAAGCCAGTCACTTTCATGAGAACAGCCTAACACACTCTCTATGAAAATGGCATTTGTTCTGCAGGCATCATAAGTTTCCTTGCAGTATTTTAACACTTGGTTCTATTTTTCTGTGCCAGTTTCAGCCCAGATCTAGTTCATGTCTCTTTAAGTCCAGGTCTATTTTCTCTATTTTTAAGATTCTTTTAATAACTAAGATCAAAGAAATTCTGACAGGAGGTGCACTTGTTTTTAGCTAGTTTGAATTTCAGAGACTATAACTCTACTACGTGGGAGCTGTGTCTCTTTGCCTGTATGTGTGTTTCATGGTGCACCAAATAAAGATGAGGACAACACTTTTCACATAATTATAATTTTAATTTTAGCAGTGCTATATCACATGTTGCTTTTCTCCAAATATTTGAAGTCTAAATTGCAAAGTTTGATAAGCCATCTTCAACTAAAAATTCTGATAATAGGAATAATGTGATATGGTCTACTATATAAATAAGAAGACACCTTTAAAAGGTTTAAAGTATGTGACAGACAAAAAGAACTCATAAGATATTTGAGATTTTACACATGTGGTGCTGATGTTTTTCTATGCCCAGGTTTATTCATTTAACACTGAAATAGTGGACATTCTCTTCCACCTGTGAACTGACTTGTGACTACTTCGTATTCTGTGAGATTATACCTCAAAATCCAGAGGACAGTAACAAAGCATGGCATTAAGTCAGGTACCTGACTTTTTGCTTAGACGGTGGTAATGATTTCCAGAAAACCAACAAGTCTGAGGCACCATGGCTGGTCTCAGGTGGAAATGGAATTTTCCTGAACACTCCAAACAGCAATATGCATCTAGCCCAGACTTCAGCAGGTTAAGTTAATTACATTAAGCACATTACACTCTACTTCCAAAATCACCTTTGCAATTGATTATAAATGCACCACACAATGTGTAGTGTTCAACACTCATACAGTTCTAAAATGCTTAAAATATATCCCCAAAAAGAAACATATATGAAACATATATGTATATGGTCCAGAAAGCATTATCCTGTGATGAAACAGCACATGAAATTTGAATTAGAGGTAAGCTTAGATAGAACAATTAATTCTTTATGGGATGAGCATGGCTTTTCATGCCCAACTTCTGTGACAATGACAGAGCACAGTTTATAGAATGCCATGGACAACTTGAAGAAAAAATTTCAATTCTGCACTAATGTGTTACACAGCAATGATACAGTGGACATCAAATTCTGCACCATAGGGCAGAAATACAGAGCAGAATAGCTTCTTTGTAATATTTCTGTTTTGTTTAGGATTTAAGACTGATTTGATATTTTGGAAATATTCAGTACGTGGCTACTGATGCTAACTAATTTCATTAATGGGTTTATCATTTCTTACACCTGCTGTTCAGTTCATTATTTGACTTGCTGTGAACAACAGCTATTGTTCCCTTGTCAGGGAATCTCTCATCTAGCAGAGAGTCTTATCACACGTCAAATGGCCCTAAGAGGCAGGTGATGGGAGAATTGGTTTGGTAAACGTGTGATAAAATTGTGACATTCCACTTAATAATTATGTTTTCATAAAAGCAGAAAATTTCATGTTTCACTAGCACTATATAATGGCATCTGGAAATGGTTTTGTTTCTAACCACACCATTTGAGGTCTATGCTCGGTATGAGCAATTGACATTTTGCATTTTAGGAGAGACAATCACAAATGGGTCCAATGTAAATGTGCCTATGACCAGGATGTTCCCAGCTCTACTGCCACAATGTTGGATAAAAGTTGTTCTGCTGTACAAACAACTCTGCCCCCTCCATACATTTACACAGAAAACTGGAATAATTCCTGGATTATTTCAGCTGGCTCCACTGTGTCTGAAAAAGGTTAAGAATGCACAGGCAGCTTTTTATGTCTTTCCTACCAAGTGCATGTCATTTCAGTGAAAAGATACAATTTGATAAAGGCTCCTCATAAGAATTATTATGAGCATTTTATTTTAGAGGAGGAAAAATTAATAACTGTTTTCCCTTTCCTTTGTGGCATGCAAACTCCCTAACATTTACACATTATGCAAACTTCAAGGAGAAAGCAGTTAGCATGTCAGAGAACCAGCAGTGATAACACTTAAGCAGAGTAGTCTGCAGCATTCTCTTTAGTTTTGCAACAAGCACATTAGTCTGGATGTTAGCTGCTTCTCCTTAATTGAATTGCTTGCATAAATTGCAATACAAGGTGGACATGTGATAGCTTTCTTTTTCACCAATCAGTCATGTCAAGAGAACCTTATGTATTTTATATAGAAAGTAGAAAAAATGATAATTTGAAAAGATGAGAAGATGGTGCAGGGTAAAAGCTGATATTCTTCCCTTATAACAGATAGCCCCAAGTTGTAGAGGCCATTATTTCTTGCATTTTCAGAGCAAATGAACTTGACAGATGGCTGTGTCACCTAAACCCCTACCTACCAACTTGATTATGCAGAAAACAATACAATAGAAAAGAAATCATTACTGAAGGAACCTGGTTAGTCCACAGAGGGCTGAGCGGTGCAGAAGAACAAAATTACAGTTGTGGAATTGAACAGCAAGAATACATTTAACATAAAGTGGGTTACAGCAAGGCAATCAGTCATGGCTAAAGCTATTGTCTGGGCTTGCTTGCATGGTATATGAAGTAATCTGTCATCTACAACTGAATTTATGCTTAGTTTACAGTAGAAAAATACAAAGGTTTTGCCAGGGCATGTTCTGGTAGTCTTAAGTACCTAAACTATGGATCTATGAAATTAAAATTATGGGAATTCAGGACATTTTTCTGCTTCCAATCTGTTTTGGAGGACATTAACACCAAAGTAATTTCTTCTCCCTTCTCCCATGTTACTCAAACATTAACCAAATCCCACCATTTCAGAAAAGACAGGCTAGGCAAGACAAATACTCAGCACCAGTTCAGGTTATACAGTACTACCATTACTCCATAAAAAGTTACTTTGGATTTACTGGAAGCCTGGCTATGGAAACTATGGAGTGACATTCAACAAGACAGGAAAGGAGCAGCACCTATTCCTGGTGGCCCAGTCCTCACATTAATTTTTGCACATTCTTTGCAAAAAGATAAAATCTCTCATCAACATTATAACTATTTCTCAGAAGTATTATTATATGATTTCATACATCATTTGCAACAAAATGGGCTTCTAGTCTGTTTCTCTTGACAATTTCAACCAATACAATCCACTACTATAAGCCTGAGAGCTTACCACCTCAAGGTAAGAGGTAAGACCTCACGTTAATTAATTTTTTCAATTAACTGCTTTTGATATAACCCAGCTCATCTAGTTTGCCATTAACACCATTTAAAATATCAGTTTTAGCAGGAGTAATACTAGGTGGTTTTGTTTGCAGAGAGGTGCTTTAGAAAGGTTTGATGCAGGTGGCGGAGAGTCAAGACTGCTGAGAAAAATTAACAGACTAGAGAAAAACTCTCTCTAGAACACAATAGACTTCCATCCCAGAAACAGCTCTTTTTCCTCTATTACTAGGCTTCTCTGACATTCATTATGTCCCTGACTTACTTACATTTTTTCCCTAGGTCTTTTTGGGACAGTCACACTCTCACATCACTGGAAACCCATACAGTCACAGGTAATCAAGTGTCCAGGAGTAAGAGTCGCACTCCCAGAAATCCTCAAAGTTGTGAGAAAAAGACAAGAAAGAGGGTGGATTTCCCAAAAAAATAATATCTTTATTGCTCTGTGGCTTCCAAGCCTCTTGTTATCGTATCAGAACGGTTCCAGCCAGATGAAGACAAATAGAGATATTTTTAGCCTCAACATGCAGATGAAGCTTCCAGTATTTCCCTGATGCTGTGATCAATGCAACTTGAACAGCTCTAACACATGCACTTTGGAGGCTTGTGTCTCTTTCATTGGTCTCAGGTCTAAAGAGTGAGTCTTTGGAATACCTAAGGGTTGAGCTTAATTTGGGGAAGCAGAGAAGAGTTCACGTTCTCCTCTAGGGGGCTAGGGACAGTTCATTCAATAGGACTCACAAATCTTTTTCTTTTCCAGCACAGGAATTCTGTCTGAAATTTTTGCATATTGCTGCAAAAATTCCAGATCTCTACTAGGTTCAACACAATGACTGCTTTTGGTAATGTTGAAAATACAACCAGAAACCCTATGCTTGATTGTAGGGTACCCCAAGAGAAACAGGTATTTTACAGTGAAAAATTACCTACAACGCCTTCACATAAACCAAAGGCAAGATACATCTTAACTATCTTGCGAACAAAGAAAGTTTGCCACGTGAAGCTTTCTGATTCTGATTTCTGAACTTCTGATAGAAGTACACAAGAACAGAAAGAAATTACTTCTGTAACGTGAACGAGGAAGTATAGACTATATTGTTGATTTTGCATGAGGCTATCTTAAGGATCACACTGGGAAAATACCTTTCCAGAGCAAAGTAAAAAACCCTCCCAGGGAGACATAGAAGAACATACCAAATCAGAATTGTTCAGTGGGACAGGACATCATCCACTCGAGTTCAAATAAACCTTAAGCAGCTGTGTAACTGAGAAAATCATGTAATTTGTATTAAAAACAGAGAAAACAAGCTTGGCAAATGGCTGAATCACCTCTGTAAGAACTGACCCTAGTTACTGCAGAGCAGAAAGACTGATTTTGATATCTAAAGTACAGAAAGAAATGAAGATAAAAACACAGATTTAAAACTTCTAAAAGAATTTGCTAAAAACTTCTTCAGTACAGAAACTAAACCAGAATTTCCCCACTCTTTCAGACATCAACTCTTCTTTTGTCTTGACAAACATGATGTCTTTTTCATATCTAGAATTTAGACACACATAGTCCTTGATACTGGTATTGCACACACACCTATTTACCTATATACTGTCAAAAGTCCTAAATATAATAATCTTTTTTCAGTTATTTTGATTCCTATTGAGTTTATCTCTGAAAAATCATATTTTATCTTTCCATCATAATTCCTATTCTGAACTCTTGCTCCTTCCAAAAGATTGTCAAGATATCCTATAAGAAACTCAGGGGTTTCAAACATGGAAGAAAAGAACAAAAATTTTCAAAGACATCTCTGGAAGTTGTTGAAAGGTAAGGTTTCTGTCCTGGGTTGTAGTATAAGATATGCACAAAGTATTCTATCACCATCTTCATGAACTGTTGAAACCAATTGCTGAAGCAGTGTTCTTCCAGGTTCCCCCTCCCTCTTCTGTTAATGTGTCTTCTGTTAATGTGTTCTCTGTTAATGTGTCTTCTTTTAATGTGTCTTCTGCTAATGGCCTGCTGCATGTTGCATGGGTAACTCCCCCTGGGAGTTCTCTCTCTTTAATGGGCCATTAAGGACCCCCTGCATGACTCATTATCCCATTGTGAGATGTTCCGCCCAGGGGGGAGGAGCCAAGCATTCTCACCTGGATATAATCTGGGATTTGGACCAGTACAGGGGACCTTACCCTCTGGATTCCCAGAGGATCAGAGCTACTACACCTTTCTACGGGATCACTGCTTTAGGAAGATCCCCTCATCTGGACTGCTTCCCTGCTTAGGTTGTATTCCTGCTCAGGTTGTATTCTGACTCTGTCAGTGGTCTTTTGTATTATTGCATTTATTTTATTTTACCTTTTTTTCTTCTTATTAAATTGTATTTCTGACTTGGAGCCTCTCACTCGTTTTGCTTCCAAACCACTACAGTTCCAGCATCCAAAATGTGCAGGGCATTGTGGTGATAGACCTGACATTTAGGTAGTAATAACAATTAAATTCTAGAGACTGCATTTATTAATTTATTGATATATGTCTGTATCATCTCAAATACTGTATTGAACTGGGATAGTCTAACAACTAAGTTCAAAAGAAGACTTCTTTTTCCCTCTATGTTTATTAAATCTTGAAAGAATTGAATACTTCTCTTCCTTTCCAGTGAATTAAATTAGTTCAGAACTAAAATATTTTTAACATCAAGAACATCATTCTAGCTTACCTGAAAAGCTCACAAGCTAACAACTAGCAGTTTAGCACAGCGGTATCAAGACCATCCCCCAGCCTCCTGATTTCAGACATTTTACTCCTCTCCTTTCATGTGCTGTCAGAATTTTTCCAGAGCAGCACACTCTCCTCCTGCTACTCAAATTCCCAATATCCGTCAGATTAATGCTAGGATAGGATGTAATAGTGATCCTCTTCTGCTGATGCACTCCATACTCTGAACAAAAAAATGTCTCTCATTTAAAACTAAACAGCAGATTACAAGAATCATATTCTCCCTCCTCTTAACCTCTGTCTGTGTTTTCACTTCACCCAGGGCAGATTTTGATTTCACCTTTGTCATTTCCTGGTGTACTTTCAGCCCTTCACCTGAATCAAAGACACATGTTCCTGGCAGGCTAAAATTTGCTCTGAGGAACAACTTTCCTCATGCTTCACACTTAGTATATCAGCTGTTTTCTTGGCTTAATTTTTCTGTCTTTTTCTGTAGGATAAATAACCTACAGCTTTTCAGTTACTACATTAAATAAATGTGCATGTGATTAATTGTTCTGTTCAATATTATTAATTTACACGGGATATTTTATTTTCATTCCCAGGTTGAGTTCTAACATGATTACAAAATCTAGTGATAAGGAAATATTACTGAGTTCCTCTCCCTTGCAGGATACAGTTGTCCCTAGATGCATGTCAGATAGTGATTGTTCATCTTGCTTTGAACAATCTCACCTTGGAGTTTATGCCATGTTTTTATCTTCCCAAGTAATGTTATTACTCTTTGGATTTTTTTTTTAAAACAATGCTTTTTTGCTCTATGTTGAATCTGCAAGCATAATTAATGACATGAAATTGACCTGATTAATTACTGACACTTCAATATTGCAGCTGACGAAGTGCACTTCAATAAGTAATATTCGCTGGCTGCAGCTGTTGTGGTTCTTGCTAGAACAGGGATTCCTTTAGAACAAGCATACTTCCCAGTCAGCCCTGAAACTAAGACTGCAGGAGTTTCATAGGCATGTCAATCTATAAGCCCCATTTCCTTTCAGTAGCAGGTAAGACATTTACAGAGGCTCCTGGTACCAGTATTAAGGCAGGGGGGTTATTCGGAAGAAACAAGTCTGGGCCAGCATTCCCTGCCCATTGCCAGGGGAGCTACATGTAAAATGGGTGGCTTTAATGAGTAGTATGTGAACCTGTTTCCTTGTAAAGACCTCATCTAGAATACGTGATTTTGAAGTTGGCTAATTAAGTATCTTTCAGTGGTTATTTGTTTGCTGAAATAGAGTTCTAGAATGAGTACATGAAATACTCCATGAATTCAGACTAATAACACATACCCATAACTATGTCTAACTATTGCTTTTGTAGTGGCTGGGGTTCAGTTCTCTTTACCAGTGGGCTGCAGAAGAGTCAAAATCCCAAGGCTTGATCCTGTTGCTGCCTACACACATGTTCTGATTATAAAAAAGTTAATTGTATTCTCTGATACTGGCTTTTAAGGATGAATCTCACTTTGCTCTAGGAGTCCAAAAACAGCTAGAGTTTGCAACTTTAGTTCTCAAAACCTTTTCTTCATATTCTACAACATCCTGCAATGCAGTTCACAATTCTTAGTTGTTCACAGCATTAATTTACTTTATTGATGACATCATCAGTATTTTGTCACTGTAGAGTTTAGTTGTCCTGAGTAAAGCTGACCATGGAAGTTTTGACCATTGATTTTTTTTTTCCCCTTCTGTAGCATAAGCAGATGATTTATCATCTTCTTCTGGGACATCAGCCAGAGGCAAGAAATAGCTCTAATAACACGCTCTGAAGTGACTTATACTGACTGTGTGTTTAAAAATGTGGTCAAATAATACGCTGTACCTGGACATAGGAACATCAACCATTGGGAAAGACTGGAAAGTTTTTATACAAACAAATGACATCTGCCACACAACAAACACAGAACCCACTTTTCTTTCAAAAATAGTTCAGAGATTTCTTTCACTTGTATTTGAATGTATAGCATTTTGGGCTGGATTTTTATTATTTAAAATTTTCTGAATAAAATATTATGAAAATTCATCTTAAAGTCAGCAAAAGATAGTATAAAACACAAGTTTCATGTACAAACTTTCTTTCTCTATGGAGGTTTAGATTTTGGCAGGACTGATTTTATTAATTTTCTTTCATTGACATTGTATCGAGGTACAATCTTTGATACAATGCAAAAAAAAGACACAATAATTACAACCATTGCCATACTTTGAGATGAAACATGAAGGCAAGGATGAAAAATAATTTCATAGGATTCTTATCTCCCTGTTACCTCAGTAGATTCATGCATGTGTGTGCATGAAAGAAAAACAGATTGGATGCAATTTGATGTTAAATTTCCTTAGGTGACAAAACTGGCTATTTCCTGATTTATGTAGCAGTCCCATAAGCAGTCATATTGCCACCAGTGATACAGCAGGAGAAGGAAAAATGGTAGTACAAGGATGAGAAATAATGACAAAATCTTAAAGGAAATAGGACCTCCTTATGCTGGAGGGAGAGAAAAAAAAAAGCAGATAATTGGAGGAATGCATTTTACAGATAAAAATTAATTTTAATTGAGGAAGCAACTAGAAGTAGTTTACAAACAAATTTATAAATTGGTCTCAGAGCTAAATCATTTCTAACATGCAAAAAGCCCAGAAATAAAGAGTGGGAAATATATATATATTCATTTTGCATATGTGCAGTCTAAGCAAAAAGAAATGCTTCAGGCATATGTGGGTAAGTAATGACAAACACATTAACTGCATTTGATCTCTTTATTATTTGCTTTCCTGCATATTTATTTGAGGAAATCTTTGGTCTCTTAAATGTTCATTTGAAAAGACTGGAGCCCAAAGATGACATGTTTATAAACATACCACGAACTTTAGTTACATGCAGAAATGCAATTTATTTTGAGACTGAATAGAAATCATTTGGACAGGACAGGAACTGTTTATATAGATCATTTAGTAATTCATATAGTCATTCATATACACTACTACCAGGCCAGATTTTTAGTTGAGGTAAATGGGTTTAGCTTGATAGTTACATGATGCTTCACAACTACCTGTTCTAATGTTTCTGCCTCATATAGATAGATTAAAAATAAATAGTCTGTGATTCTAGGAGTTCACATGCTCAAGACAATTAATTTATTTTCTCCCAGGCTGTAGTACCGACACAGAACACTTTCTGGTCTGATTTTGGGATTTAGATTTTTTTTTAATTAGAGTACATTCAAGACTGTTAATCAATCAGAATCAACTATTTTAATTTGTCATTAGTTTATTGTAGTAGTAAATATTTTCATGAATTTAGATAAAACATTTTAAAGTCTATCAAGTTCCAGTACAATGATAAATCTCATAAACACCAAATTGTTAAAAAAAATAAATTGAAATGCTTTTTCCTAAACTGTTCCTACATGGTAAAAAATTATCCTGAAAATATAGCAACCAATTCTTTTTTCTGCAAGAATGAAACTAGCAATTATCTTTTTAACAGAAATGCATTAGCTGAGTATTTTGAGCTTTCCTGAGATTTCTCTTCTTATCCCTCAAACTCAGTCAAATTTTAAAAAAATTAATTCTGAATCCTTAGTTTGTTCTTGAATATGAGTTCACCACAACCCATACCCTATTTTCTCAACTACTTCTTGTATAATTACGCCCTTTCCAATGCATCAGAAGCACAGAAGTTAATGCAGTATTTTAACTCCTTCAGACCTTGAATTTTTTAGTAAGTGAGTTCAGCATCTTGTTAGCCCACCAGACCCTCTCAGGCCATACTCATTTGGTTTACAAGAATGGTGCTCAATGAATATCCTTAAAAGTCACTTCTCCCTCCTACTTAGCTTGTCACGGTGAATAGGTTTTAAATAATAGTTTTCACTCTCTTTGCACAACCATTTCAGCTGCAGGAACTACTTGGAAACAAATGAGTCAGCCACCAAGAAGAGAAATTATCTTGCTTTCCTCTGCATAGGACCCAAAGGAAAATCTCTGCCTCTCATTTCTAGGGATTCACACAGGTTGGGGAACAGCAGGTTAGTGCTGGCTGTGCACTTGATGTGAGCACCATCTGGCAGTGGCAGGGTAGGGTGACTCTGGGGGAACACTGTCAAGAGCACTCTGCTGCTGCTCTAAAGAGGAGCAACATCAACATCTTGCAGGAATATGCTGCTGGTTTTAGCATATGTGATAACAGACTGGGACTGGACATGGCCACTTCTTGTGGGACCACATTTCCCCAGCTGATGAGGGATGCATTTCTGCCTTCGTAATACAAGAAATCTGAGTCTGGGGTTTGTTCTCTTTATGCCTTTCTTGAGCATACAAACCAGTGTCCTGATTGTTTTCCAAATCTACTGGGTTCCCAGGTATGTGCCAAAAACCTTGAGGTTTTCATGTAATAGTGTATAAGATACCTGCAAGCTACAGCACTGAATCCAAAGGAACATTTCCTTCCTGTAAGAAGAGATCCTGAGGCAGATTGGTTTTAACACACAAAATGCTGTAATAAGCCACTTTCCAAGCATTACTTGGGAAAAAAAGTCAAAGCAAGAAGCTACCAGAGGAAGTCTACATACAAAAAAAACCAAAAAAAAACCCCAAAAAACCAAAAAAAAACCCAAAAAAACAAACCAAACCAAAAAACAAAACAAAACAAAAAACACACACGCACACACACACACAAAAAAAAAACACACACAAAAAAAAAAAAAAACAAAACAAAACAAAAAAATCACAGTAGCAGATACTGGCACCAACATCTAAAATGAAATACAAATCTCCATTTCTGAAATTAAGTTCTGCTTGCAGTCTTTGTCCTATTGGCTACATACTCATGATCCTTCAGGTGCAGGCACTACATACTGACTGTTCCTGCAGATATTTGGGTGTTTTCTGGAAAGGTAATGGGGGAGGTGTGGGTCAGAAGTATATAAAGGAAACAAAGATCACCAGAAGAACTGGAGTATACTTGTTCATGTCATATGAAAGTATGCGAAGAATTAATAAGAATTAATATCAAAATATCAAAATGTTCTGGCAAATATTAGGATAGGCCTAATTTAAGCCACTGAATTAATGGAAAGAAAAGTAAATAAATTTACAGTCTTGTGTATAAATCCCACACACTTCTTAGACTGTTTCCACAGCTACACAAAATTAAATGAAACAAAAATGGTTCAACAACACAAGAAAGGACTTTCTAGGTTTGCTGTGTTTTCCAGGTTATAATATCATAGAACCATAGAATGGTTAAGGTTGGAAGGGACCTTTAAAGTCATCTAGTCCAACTCCCCCTGCATCTTGTCCTAGATCAGGTTGTTCAGACCCTTGTCCATAAAACCTGGCCTGAAATGTGAGCAGGGATGGACATCTACCACTTCTTTGGGTAGTCTTTTCCAGTATTTCACCCCCCCCCCTCATTGTATAGAATTCATGCTCTATGTCCGATCTAAATGTATCCTCTTTCAGTTTAAAATCACCACCTCTTGTCCAATCCCAATAGGCCCTCCCAAAAAAGTGTGTCCTCATCTTTCTTGTAAGTCACCTTTAAGCTCTGAAAACCACAATTTTTCTTCTTTTCCTCTTTTGTTCCCCAGGCTGAACAACCCTCTCACTCTGTCTTTGTAGGAGAGGTGTTTTTGTGGACCCCTGTCTGGACTTGCTCCAAAAGGTCCATGCCCTTCCTATGCTGAGAACCCCAGAGCTGGATGCAGCACTCCAGGTGGGGTCTCAGGAGAGGCAGAGCAGAGGGGCAGAACCCCTCCCTTGCCTTGTTGGTCAAAAAGCTTTTGATGTAACCCAGGACATGTGTGGCTTTCTGGGCTGGGAGTATCCTTTGTTGGCTCATGTCCAGCCTTTCACCCACCAGCACCCCCAAGTCCTTCTCAGCAGGGCTGATCTGAATCTGTTCATCCCCCAGCTTGTGTTGATACCAGGGGTTGCCCCAGCCCAGGGGCAGCACCTTGCTCTTGGTCTTGTTAAACCACGTGACATTCCCAAGTGCCCATTTCTTGAGCCTGTCCAGGTCCCTCTGGCTGGCATCCCATCCTTCAGGACATGTGAACTACACCAACCAGCTTGCCGTCCTCTGCAAAATTGTTGTTACCTGCTTAAAGGGACACACCTTTAAGTTTTTTCTCTGGTGTTTCTCTGCTGTCTCCTATTACCTCTGGAGCCCCTCCAAGTCTCAATGCAACAGGCTGAAGTTCCTCGTTAGCAGAACATCCTGGTAACCTCGGTGTATCCTCCAAAATTTCGTCACAGGCAAGCCTGATGTTATCCCCTCTCCCACTAACTCTTAGGAAATTTGTTGTTTGTAATGCTGGACTCACAACAAAGTAATAGGTATTAATTAGAAGATACCACTTAAGAGTAAATACTGCCACATCATTGTGAACTTTTCATATGTATTTAGTGCTCACTATCAAAGGAGTGAAACAACCAGCAGTTAGGGTAAGGCTACTGAAATGTCACCCCTTCGTAAAATTCTGATCAAAGTAAACCTGAGAAAGGCTATAACAATATTATCACTGAATAAACACCATTTTGCCTTCCACTAAGGAGCTCAGTGTTTCCAGCCTTAGCAAAAAAAAAAAAATCTGTAGCTGTTATAAGACCTCCATTATTTTAGGTTGTGGCTCTGAGAAACAAATCTAATTCCTACTACTAGGTTAGAAGGGCAACTTTGGTCCTGGAAGTAGCAAAATGCAATGGTTATTTGTTGTTTTTTTCTTTCTTTTTCTTTCACATCATTCTATTATAAAAGCAAAATTACATTTTGACCAATGACACTGTTTTCAAAGTGCTAGAGTGAATTTTGGAAGTACAGAGGAGTATAAATCTCCTCTGGAAAAAAAAATCCCTGAAAAAGTCTTTGGTATTGAGATAGATCTCTTTAAATCCTCTGATAAAATTATGTGGGATTCTGTCATAAGATAATTCTAAAAACATGTATAGAAAATGAGGCTTAATTTTGAAAGTTAGTGTTTCTGGTGTACAAAAAAAGCATAAAAGCTCCACAGAGCTCCAAGAGACCTGCCTTACACCACTTGCCACGAGAAGACCTTGTCCTAATTTTTACAAGCAAGTACCAGACCTGACCTGTTAGTCCACTTATGTAAATAATAAGTCCAATTCCCTTTGCAAGCCCCTGCTAAAGCTGTGCCATTAGAGCCATCGTGTCATTTAGGCAGTCAGTGGAGAATCAAAGACTGCCTGTGCTGCAGCAGCCCAGTGCTACGTTTCTAAGAAAATGGGCTCTTAAAAAAGGAAATGTCACACCGCAGTGTGAGAGATAAACAGAGGTATATCTTTAGAGCAGCAGGCAGGGACTGTAGAAACACTCTCTGTAAATGACTTTGATCCCCTAGTGTGATGAATCATGGAGTCGCAAATCCTTTTTAGCTAATTGCTATCAGCTTGTGAGATTTTTCCTTCCATGTTCAATATCAATTTTCAGGGCCATAGGAGATAGCACTTGTCCCCTGAGTCTGCTGGCGACTTACCGTTAAAACTGAACTAGCACCACTTAACAGTTTAAAGGGGGAAGTCATTTAATATGACACTGCTGCTAGTAACTAAAAGGGAAAATATTAGGGGCAAATAAAGGGAACAGTAAACCTTTTTTTCTTACTGTCAATGACTTGCCTTTGAAAATGTCCTTTCCATACACACACAGTATCAGTGCATCTATCTCAAAGCAAAAGCAGTTTTAATTATTCGAAAGTGATAAGCAGGGACTTCAGAAAAAGGAGAGTGAAATTTGGTTGTTTTTCATTTCTAATAATTTCCACATTAAAAACTGTAAATAAAATAAACTTTTTAAAGAGTCTTTGAGCCATTTCCAAGGAAATCTAGTCCTTTCCTGTTCACTGGAATTTTTCTCCAAAATTTTGTCATCACTGCTTATTCACAAAGTCATGAAGACCAGAAGTTACATCTCTGGAGCATAATAGCATAAGTATTTTTCCAGACTACAGAGGGACACAACTCCCTGCAACTTCTGAACACTCCAGACTTAGAAATTCTGAATTCATGTTTGTCACTTGGCATTCACTAGCCCCTGAATGCAGACAGCATTTCCAATAGTCAAAACCATTTGTTAAATAAACTTAGATTTAGTGTCAAATTTCATGGCACTTAAAATCTAGAATTTACAGAATGAAAGAGCAAGCTTTTAGGCTAGTTGATTATGTAAAGCTGAAAAAATGCAGTGCTTCAAGTAAGTCTAGGAAATTTTGTTTAAAGAGAAACAAATTTTGATGAATTCTTTTAAGGTAGCTGAACTGTCACTGTTGGTCTTATGTGTCTTCACAGTCATTCACTGGTTTTAATACTCAGAGCAGGGACAATTTTCCAGCCTAGATTAGAAGTATTTTTTTAATCTGTATATAAGAAAACTAATATTCTATCTTAGAGATCATGATTACCATTTTAGGAAAAATATAATATGTATGTCCAATCAAGCCTAGCTTCAGAGCAAAATTCAGTTTCATTTGTCACAGACCAAGAGTTAGTCACAAAATTATTCTGAGACAAATTTTAAAGAATGTTCTTTTTGGAAAACAAATAAATAAATAAATAGACCCATTTGGCACTTACAGTTTCCTGGCAATTTTTTCATTGGTTTCCTTGTCAAGAGAAATGTCTAGTATTAAAGTAGAGATTCATTTATTTGAGGTGGGATAGACTTAAAGATGGAAATGAGACAATGATTATAAGATTTCTATGCGCAGACTGAAAACAAAATATAAAAAAAAACTTTTACCATTAGCTGAGCACCCAGAGTCTGAGTTGGTATCCAGATTATTTTCTTTCCTGGTGGAGACAGTAAAATCTTGGTGACAAGGCTCACAGTTTTGAATACTTTCCCAATTTTGAATATTTGGGTAAGTTTTAAGAATTTCCCCTCAACTGTTTCTTATGGTGACTTCTTAGCACAGGGAACTGTTGCAGCTGCTGCTCTGCATCACATAAGAGTAGAGTAGGACACTTCTCAGCATCCACCTTACATCTCGGTCCTACTTCACAGTCCACATTTAACTTGCATGTATTTTTTAATATTGTCCACCAAATATCCAAGGGAGAACACAAAATTTCTCATGGCTTTTCTCTTGTGTCGCCCAGAACAATTTTTCTCTGAAAGTTGACTCAAAAAAGTTCAGCCTACCCTTTGATCACAGTATCATCACTGGTGAATTCAAAGTACCTGTATTGCAAAATTATATTACCACGACGCATTTTATAAGGCATTGGATCACAATTTGCTCATAAATAAGAGAAGTAAAACTATTTCATATTTCTAGCCCATTTGGAGAGATGTTACTGCAAAGGAGCAAGGAGAGGAGACTGAAGGATCAAAACTTTTAGTCAGAAAAGAAAAAGTAGATGTTAACTTTGACATGAACTGACTTGATAGTAGGGGTCAAAGTCCGAGAACATCAGGCAAGTAGTTTGACTCTAAGATTTTCTGATTTTCCCAAAATATTAAACAGTTAAATTCTGAGAAATAAGAAAAGGAAAAAAAAAATAGCAAAAATTTTGAACAATGCAATTGGATTTGCCAAAAGTTCTTCAGTGAAGTTTTATGTCTAGAAATATTTTTTCCTTTTTGAGGGAAATTAAAGTATTTTCAAGCAAGCTTAAAATAAAATAAAAGTAAAATAAAAGTCTTCAAGGCTGGATGAACAAATTTGAACCTTTTTGGTGATTAAAACATTTGTAAATTTACATACAAGCTGCAAGTGATATTGCAAACTAAAAAGCAATCCTAATACCATGTTTAAGTAAAATTTCTTCATGTGAATAAAATTAAATTTGTTTTAAAGCTCAAAAAATAAAGTCACTCATGACAATGGGGACAGCGACATAGGTCACACAAAGCTGGGTGGCAAAATTTTGTCTGCTATCCTCTCTGATAGTGGTAGAATTATGCTCTTAGAAAGTATTATAAACTATCTTTAATTTACAGAAAAAAATACACTAAAATTCCAGTTGGCCACACAACTCAATGAAAAACTCAATGCAATTTAATTTCAATTCAACACAACTATGTTATTTAAGCTACTTAAAACTTCATCACGTAAGATCTGAATCAAACTTTTTTCCTCTCACTACAAGAGAAAACTGATTTGGTGTCTCTAGGATTTGAAATCAGGATCTAAGACATCTCAGTACAACACTTAGTCAATAGAAGTATTCTTCCAGCAGAATTTTACTGATGAATTCAAGGAAAAAAAAAGATTATAAGGAAAATAAAGAAGATAACTTTGGATAAATGACTGAGAACTAAATCTACCTAATAATCACCAATGTGGCGTTGTCATGTTTTCTTCCATTGCAAAGGCAAAGTATCCCACTTTTGTAAAAACCAGATGTTAATACTCACATGTTAAACTTTAAATTTTCTTCTGATTCAGGAATTTGGTCCAATTATTGAAATAACTTTCAAAAAAAAGAAAAATTGTCTGTGATAAAAAGCTTCAATATAAAAAAGATACATATTAGAAGAATTTTGAAAAATTTGAAAAATTTGAAAAATTTTGAAGAATCTGAAAAAGAAGCAGAGGAAAAGTATTTTTTATAAACAGGGAAATCCTTTTTCAGTAAAAATTTATCTTACTTGTGTTATATGAATTTCTAATACAGTATACAGTATATAATTTTCCAGCATTTAATGCTGTTAAGAAATGTAATTATCAAAAAAATATTTCAAATAACAAAAAAAAAATGTGATACTCATCAGTAAAATTTGTTAGATTTTTAATGATAGAAAAAATAGTCTGAATTTTTGGATCTGGATTTTAGCTCCAGTTCATTGTTTTCATTCAATAACTACCTTAGTTGTAGCTGTGAAAAAATCATGTATAATGAAATAAAGATGTATAAGAAAGTGCACTTGAGCTTTTAAATAAATGGGGGTGAAAGTGTGCAAGCTATTGTAGGACCTGCAGGGATGGCATAACACCAGCTCAAGAAATGCATCTCAGTTAGAAGTGACACTGTGCTGTTAAGTGAGAATATCTGTCGGAGTTTAGAAGAAAACTAAGTTTGGCCATTTTCCACCTTTTAAAAATCCTGTGAAAGAGCACGTCTGGCAATCACTGTCAGTGTGGTGCTGTTCTGCAGCTGAGTGACTTCAGCACCACAAAACTAAAAAATGCAATCCTGCCCTGGATCTTCAGGGTATAATTCTCACTAATGCTGGTGGATGTCCTAGCTAAACAGAGGGTAAAGGACAAGGTCACAGGATAATGAATTTAACTCTAGGTTTTTAAATGAGGGAGGTTGAGTTGTTGGGGCTTTGTCTTTTTTTTTTCTTTTTTTTTTTTTTTAAATGGCATCTTTTTCTTCCTCAGGGAGATCTGCAGGCTGTGGCTTTTTGCCTTTGAACATCCTCAAGTCAAGCATCAAGAAAAGGTGATGAGGGTTAGGGAGGCTCCCTTGACATTTGGTGCACTGGCATCAGCCTTTGCAATTATGGGCCACCTTTCTAGCAGACGGTAATTGAAAAGTGTGAACCACATGGGCTCTAGTCAATAATAGCGTCAGCATACAAATGACACTCTGAGCTTTCTGTGTTCGCCATCCACTGTTTTTTGCTTTTCACCTTTTATCCTTCTCAGCATCATGACTTAATCCACTCTAATGAGGTGAGCTCTATTGCCAAAAATCGGCAGCAACACAGCTCTCTTCTGGCACCACTTGGGGTTTGTAAGGAGTCAAAAAACTAGTGAGTCTGTCAGCTTTCCAAAAAAGGACGACAGTGCACCCTTTGAAACGTCCTCAGCTTTCCTGAGCTCTCTTTTGAGTACAGGCTTCTTCCACCCTTGCTAAGGAATGCATCCCACCTTCATAAAACTTGTTCATCACCAATCCAAGGTGACCAGAGCCTTTGAGTTAGTTTAGTACGTGCATTTCCTAGCTTGAAGGTCATTATTGGTGGCCACATGTCACTGTTTACAAACAGCAGGTGACTGCCAGCAGTGGTGAGTGTGTGAATTTCCTTTGCTCTCTTTTCCTTACCCATCTGTCCATGTTTCTGGAATCATAAGTATCTGCTTGGAGCAAAAGCCTCAGAAGAGAATGCCAAGATATTGTAGATGATAAGATACAGAAAGAAGATAACCAGTTACTTCTGAGTGACTAAAAACAAAATAGCTAATTTTACAGAGACTTTTTTTCTTCTCTTTTCTTTTCTCACACATTTTAACTTAAGGTCACAGAAGGGTACATTGTCTATGTAGTACTTACAAAGAATACTTTACAAAGACCTGGAATTAATGAGTTCTGCCTAGCTATGTGATTTTCATCAGATTTCAAAATGGACCCAGAAGAGAGTGACACACGTGTCAGCCATAAATAAATGTCATAATAAGCTGAAACAAAATCCATATGAAATATATGTATATTTTTTTTTAATTGTGTAAAAGTCGATCCTTGGAAATGGTGTGGTAGACTTATCAATAATTTTAACTGCAATGGCAATTTCCATATTTAAAGAGGGTGGGGGTAGGGATGGGAAGAAAAAGAAATACAATGGAAAGTGTTTCCATGGGATTAGACCACATGGCTTTAATACACATATACACAACTGAGGGAAGCAGAGAATTTTGCCTCTTACACTTCTTGGACCTCTCTCTCCTTTCTTCATCTCTAATCTGGTTTTTGCCAATTCCTTTTGATCTATCGGGGGCAGGCAAGTCAGGTCCGTAAGTACAGATGGAGTAAATATGGAGATTAGCCTCTTCTCGTACTGCATTAGCTCCTAATACCTGATTAAGCCCAGAATCATGCAATTGTCTTCGTGTTGGCTATCAGAGTGGCAGAGCACAGAAGGGGGCAGGATGAAGGCTGATTTTGTAATGGATACTTATTTTATCCCAGTGCTCTAAGAAGATTAGGCCTGGGGGTGTCACATTAGCCATGATCTCTGGGCCTTTGGTAGGCTCTTGCAGTTTTCAAACACCTCTGCTTCAGCCGTAGAACAAACAGGCAGCTTGGACGCTGTGGCCCCATGTTGTGGCATGAATAATTGCACACTGCAAATTGTTTGAAGATCACAAAGTGCTGTGTAAATTACCCAGTTTTGGCTTAGTAGAAGTGATTTGTGGTGACTTACTGAATCTTTTCACAGTTCGGCATTAAACTTCCCACATTTCTCTCTATCTGAGATGGAATGAAAGTTGAGTCATATTTTCCTTTATTCTTATCAGATCAATCTTTATAAAGCCAGATTGTATAAACTGCTGTACTGTATGCAAACCCTGCATGCAGCACTTTGTCTTTGGTACAGGTTCAATTATATTTAGCTGGAACACCAAAAGATGCCTATTCAGCATTAACCCTAATTCAGCTCATGTGATGAATGTGAGGACATGTTCAAAACCATCTGTGTAATACATGCAAAAATAGTACATGTGAAAGCCTGCACCTTTTTTTTTTCCATTAAAGTTTCCAGCAAGCATTTCTTTTTGTTTAGAAATAAGTCTCAACCTAATCAATGAGCAAGCAAAGACAAAAAAATAAAAGCTACTTTTCACTCATTTGGGAAAACTGTGAACTGAAATCCAAAGTGAAATCAGTAATATGAGATGTTAAAATTAAGAAAAAAAGAAAAAAAAAAAACAACAAAACCATTACTAATTGAAAGAAACAGAAACATTTGTAATATTGGTACTTATGACGAAAAGCACATTTTTATAGTGTTAGAGAATTTTTCTAAGTATGTTTTATTAGAAATTAATTATCACTCAAGTCTATAAATTTAATGCTATTGAAATTAGTTAAGAAGTGAAGGACTTTTCACTTTCCAAATGATTTTTAAAGCACTATATCAACACAAGAAAGTATTGGGAACCAGTAAGAAACATCATATTTAATAAAGTAAGCCTTGTAAAGTGAAAGTCTGTAGCAATACTTTGTCAGCAATTTCTAATACTGGAAGGTAAATATCAAGCTTTGGGGAGAGCGTGTTGCCTCTATTGGTGACTGATGAGGAAGAGTCATGTTTCCTCTTTTTTTCCCCTGGGGCCAGACAAATGGGAAAAATGTGACCTGGCTTTCAGTTTTCTCTTTTGCAAAACTGGCATTATTGTGGGTATTTACACCTTTTTGCCCTATTTGAAATAATTATTTCAATACCAATACTTCATTTAAAGTATATCAAGTATTTCATTCAAACCAAGCAAATGGACAGACAGAAACCTGGGAGTAAATTTCAAGTCTAAGAATTAATTTAAAAAATCATTTTGTGCTATTATACTTTGGTTTATAATCAACATAATAATATTTTTTATAACAACAAAGGTATAGTAATTAAGGTTGTAAACATGGGGGTATTCTGTGCCTATTTCATAGGTCAGTGGAAAAATAAGTAATCTTATAAATACCATGTAGTGTATGTTTATTCTATTCACTGTATCTGTGTTTTTTTACTTACTGATCAATTAATATTTCCAGATTTTTTTCACTACGGACTAGGAGAACCTAAACAAACCTTCAGACTGCAGGTTTACTCAAACATGCACATACATATGTACACACAAAACAACTGCAAGATTCATATACCTTGTTATAAATCAGCAAAAAATTAATCTCTAAAAAGTAGTTTCTACCCACTACTGAAAGTAAATATTCACGTTGTTTTTCAGATCTGATAGCATTTAAAGTAACTGGTTACTACGGTATTTGATAGAAATGTTCAAGTGCAATCCTTGGGAGATGTAAGCACATCCTAAGGGTGAGATGCTGTTTTTCTATACACAGAATATATTGCATCAGGTAGATATATTTCAAAAGAAAAAGAAGCTGCATTTTAAGAATTCAAGCAGTCTTAGTGAACCTTCCCATTTGTTCTGTTTATCAAATAAAAGGCATTTCTCCCCACATCCACATGAAAAAAAATTTTTTGGATCTCAAAATTGTGGAAAAGCTATTTTTGATCAATGAAACTTGGGATTTCACATCACATTGCAGTAAAAAAATGAAACTGTAAACCCCATGACATATTGGTTTACTTATCTTTCTGTTTGTGAGGTATCCTATGCTCTCCATGTCACTGTGTCAAGCACAACAGTTTAACATAGATTAACATAGTTTTTGTAAGTTTAACATATATTTTGTAAGGGACATCTGGAGGAAACATTATGGTATTTCCTAATGTTTACTGAACCAGCAAAGACAGCTAAACATACTCTTAAATTCTACTAAATTGTGAATGGAAAAAATAGTAATCTGATAACTTCTTTTGCCATCAATGTTTCTCACTAATCTGTCTGCTCAAGAAGCTGGAAGAATTCATTACCTGGTAAGTATCCTTAAAATCCAATCACACCTTTCTTTTTATCTGAGGGAGGATGGGCACTCAGGAAATTTAAAATTGAATGGAAATATAATGAGAATTTTAGTCATTTTTCCTAAACAGGTGATATTTGCTCATATTTAACTAAATTAAGATACTTTCAGTGGAAACCTAAAGAGACCTAAAAGGGCTCAGAAACTATGCCTGAAATAAATTACATAGTGAGGTCTATCACCCCAGACTACCACCACCATTAGGAAGAGTCCTGGTTTTCTGATCCCCACTAGTTTTCTGATTTTGTCAACCCTTTATTCCCCCAAATCCATATTGTCCCACCAAAATGAAGTTCTATCCCACACAAGTCATTAAAGTGGTCAGAATAGTTAATTTGTAATTCAATATTATGCAATATTAATATATTTTAATTTCATATCGATTTATTAATAACAATTTATAATTTATTAATATTAAGAACGATTATGATGTATGTCAATCTTTCCTGATACAGGTATTATCTACACCCTTCATAGAGAAGCATTTAAACTCTACAGCTGCCATATAAAGACTAATAACAGCAATACATCTATGGCACAATAAGAGCATATCAGTATTTGGTTCTGTGAGATTCCTCATACTGAAAATACAATATAAATAATTCAGAAGAGTAATTTTAATCTATTTAGGAAGAGATACATTAACAAATAATATCTTTAAAAAAAAACCCCTCATCCTACAATGGTGATGTTTAATCTGATGGTTTTTCATATTAAAGGAGATAACTTCTTTACCTCTTTCTGATTCATTAAAAGCCTGAAAAACTGGTGGTTTTGGGTTTTTTTAATTTTAGCAATAAAGGGGAAGAAAAAAAAGAGAAAATTCAGTAGTTCATCGTTATCTTACTGAAGTTTGGGGAACTAATGTGTATTACATATGTAACACACTGTATATTAATAAATTTGAGACAAATAAAGAAGGAAAGGTCTATGTTAACTGTATCCCATTCAAGCTTGAGAATAATACCCTTAGCTGCTGAGTAAATCTGGTATGATGCTTCTCCTAATTTCTTCTTGAAGAGCCTCAGGTGCTTGTTCTAGAAAACCTGAACATCACGTCCCATGTATCAGCACCTCACTGGCCTCACTTCCTATCTTGGGTAATTCCATATTAATCCAAAAATTCATATAATATCTTTCTCATCCAAAATATGTAGTTGTGTGTGCCTCTGTGATTCTTCTTGCTGACGTTAGACTTGAAGTTAGTCCTCTGGAGGACCAGCTGTCTTTGCCTGGTACAATTCACAGACCTGCTAGCAGGTGGCGTTAGGAGCAGGGAATGATCAGGGGACCAAAACTCAGCCAGTGTAAACACCAGTTCTGCTGTTCACATGAGTAGCAGCAGGACTGGACTTACTGCTTTTATGGCTTTCCTCCTCTGTCCTCCCTGAGTCTGGAAGCTCAAGCTCATTTCAAAGCTCAAGCTTTACCTTTCTAGACTATAATGTGCATTCCTGTCTGACTGCAAGGAGACTGCCTTATAATTCACTTGCCTTTTATTTCTAACCTTTTTGTTCAGAAAATCTGCAAATCTCCTTTAAAATGGTTTCCAAATACTGGTGTGCCACTATCTAGGTCATCATAAGTGATCAGCTAATATTTAAAGGTCTTCCATACTCCATCAGTTATGGTGGAGTGCAAAGTACATCATTTCAGTGGCCTTCTTCAACAGTTCTTATTTGCTGTGAAAGAAGCAGGGTTTAGTACTCCAGGTTCCAGTTTGATATTCCAGGATCCCCAGTCACCTATCAAGTACTCTATTCAAATGATGTTACAGCTCAATTTCATAAAGACAACAGCTGCATTTTAGAAGATCCTTCATGAAAAAAGACTTATACTGTGGTTTTAAAGTTTTGCAAGAATTCAGTTTATATGTTTGTCACTTAGCTGGTTGTGTTTTCCCAATAGTCTCCTTGTAGCGGCAAAGTCTAAATTAAATAAATGAAATAGTTAAGATCCTTAGCTTTCTGCAGAATTAAGGTACTTATAAAACCTTAACATAAACATCAGTTTCTCACCTTCTTCCTATCCAGTTGGTTACTTTGAAAGGATCAGTGAATAATTTTTTTAAAAAGTTTATCTACATCATGAATTCAATAATACTTGCTCACTCTTTTACTTGTTAAGAAAACCCTATTTTAGGTGGCAAATGCATATTAACTTGCTTTATATTGATACATAAACAAGAATATAATTAATATTGATATTATAATAAATAATTAATCAGCTTAAATTATATAATTCTGGATAAACTAAAACAAGCAGTCTGATAAAAAATTTTAATTTGGCCTGTCCAGCTAGTCAGTTAACTACATGTGATTAAGAGAAAGCTACAAGACACTCTATAAAGTGTGTGCAGTACAAATCTCAAGTAAAAAAAGACAGCTTAAAAATCCCAAGTTTCAAAGGGTGAAGGCAGACATACTAGTACTATGTAAGTATGTATGTATGTATGAATAACTTAAAGAGTTTTTAAAAAATTGGTATAATTTTTAAGTTCACGTACTAGAAAGTTAAAAGAGAGCAGGGTTAGAACTGCTACCAGACATGGTATTTCATATTCACACATCTTTTCTTTAGTTTTGTATTACAAAACATCTTAAAAATGTTAGATGATAGCATCTATTTTTTTAAAATTTCTTTTCTTTTATGGTGTGCTGACCACCTGAGGAAAACTGATCAGTACAATGAAAACTGTTGTTTTTGTGGGATTCGTGCCTTGTTTGCTTTTAGATGTTGGATTGTGTGTAGGAAATTTTGACAATGAGTCTTTTTTGGCATACATATTTTTATTAATTCAATATTTAACTATGCTAATTTGTATGAACAAAAAAAATCAAGCAAACATTAGAAAATTCCATTACCGCACCTACTCACTCCTCTATTCCTGTGTCAAATATAGATGCAAATGCTGATACCTACCTCTTATACCTCTGCTTGAATCAGATAACTTTTTGCAGATTCCTTTTCCAATCTTGTGCCAATCTTACAGGCCAGAAAAATTCTCAGTTTTCCCTGGCCATCTCACAAGCATGCAGAATCTTTCTTTTCTCCTTCTAATGTCGCGAAGGAGATATTATTGTTTAGAGTTAAGGGGCAGAGAGTAAGAGAGATTTTCTACTTTCTAGTGAAGGCCTGTACACCACTTTAGTCAAAAAATACTAAACAACTTGAGGAATTGATTTTGGTAAGACTTTCTTCCAGGTAAGATGAAGACTACAGACAGCTAATGAGTTCTGTACATGTAACACAACTCACCCTCAAATGGGATCAAAATTCTTGTAGGAATTATGATGATACCAACTGCTTATAACCTTACTAGCTGTAATCATAAATGGGAAGTATACATCATCTCAGCAAAGTTGTTCATTTCACAGTGGATTGGATTCAGGACTCTCTCCTCCTCTTTGATTTAAGCAGTATGTTTCAAAACTACTCACATTAACATCTGATACCTCATGTCCTAAAGTGATGTTCAACCACAACAGTTTAAGCTATTAAAATGAAATGATGAACACATTTTTGGAAGAATGCATACATTCTGGAAGGCTTCTTGTGTTATGCACACCTGCATGGGCAACCTAAGCTGAATTTATCCTGCAACCAGAGAATGCCTTGCAGCTCCGCAAAATTGCTCATTAATGAGACTAGATCAAAGTCAAAGCAAGGATCATGAACCACCAACTTGCCTTGCAGCCAATTTGCATTCTTCCTTCCCTCTTCATTTATCTCCCTTCTTTTGCTTTCCAGCCTCCAGGCATTATACGAACATTAGGGAAAAGCATGTGCTCTCTTTTTTTATGTGTACACAGCAAAAGATACATAAATACATTAACTGTGTTATAACTTTCCACTCCTCTCTACTCTCTACTTTCAGTGCTTTCTATAAAATATTTTATAATAATTATAGTTTTTTACTTTTCTCAACAGTGATGTTTTATTGTGTGGACTGTACTTCTTTAGCAAAAAAATAAAATTCTAAATGAACAGAAACATACAGAGGATTTAGATATTAAAATTCCATTAACAAATCTTAATGGCCTCAAACTATTAATAGCCAAAGTCTCTGATTTTGATGACGGTAAAATTAAATTTCCAGGTTTCCCAAGAGAAAAGAGCAGTGAGGAATTCTGTTTTACTTTCAACTAAAATAACAGGACACTGCAAACGAAGGACTGCAACTTGTTACCATCATTCCATTTTTCAGCCTTTTTCTGGGTAAAGACAATAAAAGCTGGATAAGAAACTCAAAATTTCTTCCCTGTAACATTATCAGACCATGGACTTATTCTAAGGTTACAAAGTCAGCAAAGTTAATAATGCTTCACAAGCAGCAACAGCTCTTAGTTCTGTTAGCAAAATACCCTCAAGTGCACAGGGAAAGCGAACATGCTCAGGAGCTAGTCACGGTTTAAAAGTAAAATGAGATGTTGTTAGGAATGGTACAGTAAACTCAGCTGTGTTGCTCTTTTCACCCATGTGTATAATTTTTCAGATCCCTTTTTGTTCCTGAGCACTCCAAACGTTCTGGGTTTTTTTTCTCTAAAACAGACAACATTGCCCTCCTTCTGCTACGGGCATTACACTTACAAACATTACACTATACTCATAAAGTGGAATGTGCACATGAAGAACTAGTAAGAAAAAAGCCAGTTTAAGTTGTAAGATACTAAGGACTATTATAAATAATTGTAAGACAAAATTTTTGAAGTAAAATTCCTCTGCATAAGAAAAAAAATCACTCTTCACTAATTAGCTGTTTAGTACTGTCAGCTGAGAGGCCAAGGAAATGAAGAAGAGAACTATCCTCTCAAACCAGGTGCTACCTCCAGGGCACGACAGAAACATGTTGGCAGAAGAGTGAGGAAACTTGTCCTAGTGCTCCTGGGCTATGCCTAGGGATGTATTTTTTTTCATGTGCAATAAATTTACTAAAAATGGCATAAGAAGAAAAAAAATGATGAAACATCTTGACAGTTTCTTTTAAAGTTCGTCAAAGATTTATTAAATTATTGGAAGTGCAGCAAACCTGTCAAGGTGTGGATGGCTGTGTGCCTGAAAATCTTTATATGCTGTCCATTACAGCTAATCCAGCCCCAGGCTGGATTAATTTGTATGATGTTAAAAAACCCTTCCAGCAACCCAAAGGTGTCAAAGTAGGCTAGAGCACAAAGAATGCTTGAGAATACAGCTATCACCACTGCACTGACTAATACAACCAGGTGTCCACTCTCTTAATCCTATATAAGTTTTTTCTACAGTATCAAGGCTAAATCCTGGCCTTCTCTACAGACACAGAGGAGGACAATTTAAAGGGTTGAACCTACGGTGGAGGAGACTTCCCCAGATTTTGCACAGAGCAAAGAGCAACCTAGGACTTGGACACCCATAACTGTTGATAGGTGAGCTAGAAAAGACTTCCACTTGTTTCAGTGATAAAAAGTGACATCTTATTTATATCTAAAATAGGGTAAATTTATTAGTCACTCTTACATTTAAGGCTATTACTCAATTTTCTTTTCAGATCCCAAAGATTATCAAGAGGCACATTACTTTTGACAACAGTAATGTATACCAGAATTACATGCCATATTAAAATAGTTGCCTCAGCATCTTAAAAGTGCCATAGTTGAAAAAAACTGGGAGGTTTGGGTTTTTAAATTGTCTTTAAAGTCTGTGGAGTTGGACCACGAACTTGAAATATAGAAGAGAATGTCAGTAGTAACAAACAACATATTTCACCTGTCAGGTATGGATGCACGGTGAGAAGGGGTGAAATCACCTAACATAACAACAAAATATTAACAAAAGTTAGTATTTTAAGTAGGATAACCTAAGATTCTGTTTTTGGGGTTTTTTTTTGTGTCTCAGCACTTAGGACTGTAAATGGAAAACATCAACACTTTGAGACTCATACTACTAATAATAACAGAATTTTCAGAATATTGTGTATGTTTCAGGAAATAAAATAGGGTCGCTAAACTACTTTTCTTCTTCCTGGTTACAGGAAGGCCTATTGCAATCCATCCCATCCCAATCTGACCACATTTATAATTAAAATTAGATGCACAGCTCCATATATTCCTTTGATTATCTTCTACACCAGTTAATTACTTCATACTGAAGGGGAAGGTGCTGTGGTCCTGCACTGCTAGAACTGATAGCAATTTAGAAGGATAAGTAACTCTTATATATTCTGACTGACCAAGGTGCTCACTTATAAGTGTAACTCATTGATTAAAAGTTGTACTTTAGACACAAGGCCATACTTTTCATGTCCTGGGTCTATGTCATGTTTTAAATAGGAAGACATGAAATGTGATATATTTGTGATGGTTCACCTTCACAGGGATATGCCAAGGCTTGATCCTGGTCAGTGGCTAAACCCAGTCATTCATTCGTACAATCACAGAAAGCTGGGGGAAAGAATCAGAAGCGTAAAGGCAAGAGAAACTCATTATTGTTCAAGAAAAAGTTGAATACATAAAGGAAAAACAAAGCAAGACAAAAACCACCAAGACAGTCATCCACCAACTCAAAGCACCAAATTACTCCCCACCTCATTTTTATTGCTGAATATAGTATCACATGGTATGGGGTATCTCTTTGGTCAGTTGGGTCAACCACTGGTTCAGTCACAAATTCAAGACACAGCACCATGCAAGCTGCACCTTTGCCAGCAGAACCAATACAGATTACCAGCAAAGATTTCCTGTTATGGACTCCTAATGAGCACACATTGCCTGATCCAAAAGGAAGACTCACAGAGTTGAGCTAAGTGCTAGAGGTACTCTGCCATAAATAGGGATAGAGAATTTCATAGTCTGTATTTTATAATACGAGATGTCCAAACAAGCTTGTAAAAGCTACCAAAGAAAGAGATGATTCTTGATGCCAGTTTAAACAAATATATATTTATATATATATATATATATATTTTTTTTTTTTTTGCATAAGCAGCAATCTCTCCTTAGCCTTTTAAAAACAGATGAGAGTGTGGTTGTGATATCTATCTTTAGAATACTGTTCATGTATTGCAGTATTAGAAAGGAGCTATACCCTCCTTAGTCTAGGAATGGGAAGAAGAAAGCCACTGAATAATATTAGGCCAAAGTTGCCAAATTAGTGGGGATGAGAAATGCAAACAATCCAGAGAAAAGGCACATTAATTATAAGGCTTATTTTATAAGTTGTTCTCATGAAGTTAGGCACTTCGATTCCATGTTAAGAGCTGTTCAGAGGACTTTGGTGGTTCTGCTTTATGGCTTGGCCATCCTTCCTGTTAAATTTTTTAAAAGTTACATATATATATGTATATATATGTATATAAACATTTTTCCTCACCCATTGTAGTGTTACACAAATAAACAGTTTGGAGTATGCTGAACTGAAAGTCTGCCAAGTAGGTACAAGAAAAATGTAACTGAAGGGATACACACACAAAAAGATGCAAGAAGTATTGTAGATGGGAGGGTGAAAAGGGAATCTGAGTAAAGGACAGAAGAACAACCATTCCACAAGTTTTGAGAAAGAGAGTTAAAAGCAGAATTAGGCTGTGACTAAATAACCGTGTGTGTATCTTATACATACTTTCTTTGTCCTTTTAATTTTATTCACTACTTGCCTCTACAGGTCCATTATTCCAGAAAACTGCTCATACTTTGTAACAGCATAAGCACCACTTAAACTGATTCTGAGTAATCAAACTTGTCAAGACTTTTTTCACTGATTGTATGTACTACAGATCATTTACAGAACACACATCAGTGAAGATGGTAGGGTTTGAATATTACTTGAGGGGATAATCTACATGTCCCAAAACAAACAACGAAACCCAAAATCAACACAGAATGTATTTTGTTAATTTTATCGGACTAGAAGAAAACATAATCAAGATGAAAATAAAGCTGCTTATAAACTCAATTATTCACACTTTGGGACTGGTCTTCTAACTCTTTTCTATGTACACATTTGAAAACAAAAGCACTATGCAGAGGTATCTTGGGGAGCCAGGCCTCTTGATCCATTGTCCAATAAACTGGAGTTTGTTTTATTAAGTCTACCAAAAATAAGATGGTACAGTGACTTTCTAAAAAGAGAAAATAAGTGCTTTACTAAAGAAAGGAGGGAGAAGAACTGTTCATGCTAAAGAATAAGAATGAGGATGACAGAAAAACATAGATTATTATAAACCATAAGAGGCGTAAATTTCTTCTGGAATTTAGTGTCTACCAGTAACCACTGGCAGAATCACAATCAGTGAGAGTTAGAATGCACTACTTTTAGGATGACCTTGGTGCCCAGAGAGTACTTGGTGCCCTCCTCTACTTGGCACTGGTGAGGCCACACCTCAAGTGCTGCGTCCAGTTCTGGGCCCATCAATTCAGGAAGGACATGGAGGTGCTGAGAAAGGTCAACAGAAGGGCAATGAAAGCTGGTGAAGAGTGAGGAGCACAAATCCTGTGAGACGCAGCTGAGGGAACTGGGGATATTTAACCTGGAGAAAAGGAGGCTATCACTCTCAACAACTCCTGAAAGGACAGTGTAGCCAGGTGGGGGTCACCCTATTCTCCCAGGCAACCAGCCACAGGATGAAAGGACATAATCTTAAACTGCACCGGGGAGGTTTAGGTTGGACATTAAAAAAATGTCTTCACAAAAGTGATTAGACATGGGAATGGGCTGACCAGGGGGTTGGTGGAGTCACTGTCCATGGAGGTGCATAAGGAAAGACTGGACTTGGCACTAAGCGCATTGGTTTAGTTAACAAGGCAGTGTTCAGCCATAGGTTAGACCTGATGAGCTCAGAGGTTTTATCCAACCTAACTGATTATGTGATTCTGTGACATAAGAACATAAAAATGAGATGTCTACTGAATTTAGCTTTTCTATGTGCAAATGTCCTTAATTAAAAATGTTTCTTTACAGCCCTCCATTTGATTTTGACAGTCTATCCAAACCAATGACTGACTTTAAAAAATACAGCAGTCTACTTAATCTTTACTCACACCCACAATGCTAGTACAGAGCAGAGGACAGAGAGGAAAAGGGTGGTGAAGTTATATAAAACAAAATAATCTCAACAATCAAAGCACCAGGGAATTTCTTTTACTGAAACAACTGAAAAAAAAGGTAGAGAAACTGCATCCAAAAGCAATGTATTGTAGCCAGAGGTGTCAGAAGTAATATCATTTGACTCAGGCTTGACAGTTTAGTGCAGTGGTAACTCTCCTCTAAACATAACTGTCTTTGTACATTTCTCAGTGCAATCCTATTCTTCTGTTCTATTATAGAAGCTGCACATGCATTGGTATGTCTCTTTCTCTTTAGTTTCTTTTATGGTTATGACTAGTGTGTAATCTATTTTTCCCACTGCTCCCCCTGTAATGATCCCTTGTTTGCCACCAAGTCCAGAGTACAAACGAGATGTGACATTACTGCAATGCAGCCATGTTTAAATTGAAATATCATTGGAAGGACAACCCATTTCTGCCCCCCAGCTCACAGTACTGATGAGTTATGCATGCAATAATCATTGTTTACTATTTTTCAAATGAAAACGATGAATGGTTGAGTGGGGATGGTATTTAATAAAAGCCTTTACAGCTGATAATCAGGTGGTGAATCACAGTCATGGCCTTTGAAAAATACTTTTAAATATAGATGCATATGTCATAAAGTAGGTAAGCACATTTCTGTCTTGTTTAATAAGTAAATATGATATCTACAAGCTTCTTCTCATTCTACTTTAACTTTCTGTAGAGAATAAAGATTCATGTGAATTAAAAAAAAAAAAGTCTAGGAAAAAATATTTAACAGCAGCTACAAGCTGGATCCTTCTGTGCATTACAAGAGGGAGAGAAAAGTTGGTTGCAATAGTATAAGTAAGAATTTCATCAGTGTATTAGGAGAAATTCCTCATCAGAACTACTCCACATTCCAGTTCAATGTATATAAAGTCCAATAAGGCTAGAAAACCAAGTATTAACAGAGAATGAAAACATGGGATGTTGCAGTAGAGTCAAACTCACCACAGCTCTTATAAGATGAAGGCCTAATGAATGTAAATGAGTGGCTATCATGGCCCTCACCAACCACTTCTCTTCAGTTCAAAAGAATATGACTTGTCTATACTTCCTTGCTCCCATACAGACAGTAATTCTAGTACCATCCTTATAAAAATAAGTTAGGATAGAGAATGAAAAAACTTTAATTTCCCTTTCTCCACAAAGGAACAAATATTATTATTGCTCTACATAACCCCCCAAAAAAACTCAACCCCAGAAAAGCACCAACACCTCCCACACACAGAACCTTTTATTACACAAATATACTGAAATGGAAGTTAATCTTCTGGAGAACTGAGGCCGAGGGTAACATGGTCAACTGTGGCCATCCAGGACTTTCTCATGATTCTCCTACCTAACTACATACAGGTGCTGATGCTTTTCTTCATAACCTTTGAACTACACCACTCTCAATTTCCCAAAAAAAAAAGCCACCAAAAAAATCTACTGTAGACTGCAAACAAAACCAGCAGATATCACAATAACATAGTCCTTCAGCTATTTAGGTAATGTACCAAATTCTTTTCCTTTTCCAATGGAAGGTGAGACATAATGTTGGGGTAATTTGGAGACAATATCTTGTATAAAATATATAATTTTGGGGTAACACAAATACTAAATGAAACACAAGTTAGTAAGTAATGCAAACAATAATAAGAAATCTTTGAAGTACTATAAACAGTTTTAATCAGAGCTAGAGAGTAGAAATACCTGTGTTCTTCATTATTTTATCCTAAAAATTTATGGACTCGCTTTAGCAAAAGCGGATGGATGGCATTTGTGGAACCATACAACAGTCTCACGGGCAAAAACAATTGTAGGTAAAACTTTTCTGACAAATGTTGTCTAATCTGTACTTTAACAGGTCCAGCAGTGAAAGTTCTGCAGGTCCTCCAAGCAGTCTCTTCCAACATTTACCTCTTGCTATCTGTTTTTTCCTTCCAATCTCCAACTTTCACTTTTTTATTACAGTTTAATACCTTACTTCTCTTATGATAGATGAACGTTAGGAATAATTTCTTTCTACTTTACTGTTATTTTAATACAGCTGAAGACAGACCCATAAAACAGTCTGTTTCTCAGCCTGAAGAGCAGTTCCTCCTACCATCTCTAGGAGAAGACATTATTCTTATGTCTTTCTTGATTCAGCAGCCTTTTGTTAATTCTTCTCGAGTAATTAACATCTCACTTGGAACAACTCATGGGTCAGTTACACACAAGCTGCTAAACTAGGCATAACTGTAGAGTAACACACACATAAACACTTAACCTCTTTTTAATCTACATTTCTGCAATACTGGAGCGCAACAACTGCACACAGTATACTTCTCCCTCAGTCTTCAGAGTTTGAGCATAACATCAGTACTTTAATTATTTGACATACTTTAGAAATCAGACAGAGAATCTGGACTCCTCCCTAATGGTGCTATTCCAGATTCTGGGTCAGGACTGAATTTATGAGGAACCAGACCGCTGGAAGGGATCTCCTGAGGAGTTTGAGTATTACAATAAGTATATAAGAATAATATTATTAAATTATATGATTTTATGTGGGAGATAGTATTACTGACTTTGAATGAAGTGAACCTGGTCACCTTTAGTCTAGAACAGCAATATCTACTAGAAACAAGCAACTATACATTGAAATTCATTACCTGTTCTGGTATGCCGGTGTGTATTCTTCCTTCGCTCCAATTTCTAATACACATCTTTGTATATTTTTTTTGCTATTTTCCTTTAAATTTCTCACATATTTTAGTGTTCTTTCTATGCTTGTTTGGTTTTAAGATGCTATTGACTTTTTGTATCAATTCTTTGATCTCCATGAAGAAACTTATAAGTTAAATATATGTCCAAGGTAAAAATTTTGGAATTACCTTGTGCCAACTCCCTTAGGAATTAACATAGGTTTAAAGAAAAGGTTTGAGCAGGCCCTTCTTCCTTTTACTCCCTACAGTTTCAAGAAAAAGGAATTAAAGTTTTCTGTATCATATTAACTGTGGCTTCACTCATGATGGGTGGATATTCTTATGCTTTTAATAACTGTCTGCATTTGCACAGATAAGCTAAGTTTTCCTCTCTTTAGGCTCTGAAACACTTACCTGGTCCTGTTACGTTTTCCTTCAGAATCAGTTCTTACAAAGACTTTGTGGATATTGTACTTTGTGGATTTCCTGTTCATGGTCTTATGTGGTAGGTGAGAAAAGAGAACTGATGAGAGAAATAATGAGTTTTACTTATAATCTTCATTAACTTTTTTTGCAGTTGTATAATCTTCTTTTTTATATATACTTTAACAGTAAAACCATTCTGATTTCCTGAAATCTACCGTGATCACTCGATTTCCTGAAATTTACCATGATCATCAGTAGACAAATACCACTTCATTTATTGATGTTCTTTCTTTTTTAGGGTAAAGTTATATACAAACTTAATTTTATCAGCCAGAATATTTATCAGTTGGACTCAATGGCCTGAAATATAATTTCCAAGCTAAAAAATTTTATGATTCCATAATTCTATGATTTCCAGATTTTTTTAGCCGTTTTATAAACTCATATATTTATTTATATATATTTTATATATATATACTCACTGACTTATTCAGGTATTTCGAGATAAATTATTTTCTATTCAAGCAACAAGACTATTTTCAGTAGAAATCAAGCATAATTATGTTCTCCACACTTTCCTAAAGAAAAACTCTTGTACTCATATCCTCATTATCAATTTTGTTCTTTCAAGTTACCATAATAGAGACTAACAAGACAAGCAAAACACCTCTCAAAGACCTGAAGAGCTGATTTTCCACAGGCAAGAAATCTATTCCTCAACTGCTCCCAGGCAGACGGAGCAGATGCATGGCTATGAAAGGAGTTAGCACCACTGAATGTAAGGATTTCTCATCCTGAATTTTCAGGCTGACTTAAGCAGAGCAAAGGGTACTTCTGAAGCTGAAGAGGAGTTTAGACTTGTCCTTTCCTTGGCTCTTATACTCAAGTTGCAAACAAACCAATCTTGACTATTATACTTTAGATACTAACAAGGGGATTGGAACTTGTGAAATATGCACTGATCTCTTGCTCACTGGACTAAATGAGCTGATCATTGCCTGAGCCATATGATAATCCTAATGACTGGACTTTTTATTAGGACAAGCAATTTACTTGTTGTTGCTTTTGTTTGGAAGGCAGACCTACCAAATAAATTCATAATACTATATTTTGATAGCAAATAGGGACAACTGAGACCACGGTTTGATAAGTTAAACAATTCCCAGCCTCAATATCTATTATAAACACTGATAAGAAATGTTACGGTATTATCATACACTCATTGACCTCTCTCTATTCAAGCTGCTATTGAAAACTTATCTGATATAAAAGAGAACAATGAAGAAGTGTTTTAATAAAATTGAGCTTTATCATCCAACTGCTTGGCCTGAGCAAGGCACACCTCTGAGAAGATATAAATGGTAGTGAACTATCAATTTCAACTCCAATATTCACATAAAAATTCATCTAAGAAGAGCCTGAATCCTTCTCTGAGTTCACAGAAGTCTGTGGGACTTTGCAGAAACAGGTGAAACCTGCCTAAGTAAGTAGTCCTAATAGATCACAGCTTAATTTTTAAGTAGCAAGTGTACAGTCCAACTCTACCACATCAGCTATTTCCAAAATTATTGCAATGACAAATGTGCACATTCAAGACCTGTCACCCATTGCTGTTCTAGAAAGCTATAATGCAAAGCAAGAGTCTGGACAATCACCTATTTATGTGTTTCACTGGTAATCCCACTGATCCTGAGGGATCTTGGATTGCAAAAAGCCTCTACAGAAATAAACTCACAGTGCTTTTACTTGACTTTCTAACATAATATCATATATATTTTTGCATAAGCATGTTTTATGAAACTACTTTGACATTACTTCTTGGTAGCCTTGTTGGTCTCTACAGAACCATCCCCAAAAGGTATTTAGGAATATCTGTGATATTACAACTATAGGAACTGTTCTTTTAGTTTTTAATTCTCCTGTAACCTGCCATTGATACACGAGGTTTTTTAATTTCGTGATTGTCCAATGAGAAATGCAACCAGATTTTTATAATCAGCAACATGAATGTTATTTCATAGGGTCGTGGATTTGATTTGACATTGTGATTACATCATCTCTAGGATTCCTAATAGGATGTGTGTAGGTAAGTGATTTCTTGAATTTTTGCATTAATATACACAGTCCCTTTTCTGCAGACTGTTGTTTTATTTCTTTTCCTGGTGGAATATAACAGCATATAAAATCTGAGGCCAAACAATGAAAATAGCAGTCTAAAAGGTTAAGGACCTTTTGATCAGTGTATTAGAGACTTGTTCACAGATGAACCATTAGGCTTCCAAAGTTTTATTTTAAAAGTTAATATGCTTAAGGTAATCAATCTCAGCTGCACTAGACCTTCAGTAATTTTGTTTCTATCATCAAATAAGCCTTATGGGGTTGAATATAGTGGTAGTTCATAATGAAGCACTTCGTATAGAAGCAGCTGTCTCCTCACCTGTTTCCCAGTTCATCTAGAGGCCTGGAGAAATTCTTCAATTTAGCAACCAAACTTAAGTCATTATTAGAAATGACAGGGAAACCTGATGAAATTGTACTTTCAATTGGAAAACAAAATTGCAATCAGACCAACATGATTTCCTCATGGTCTGACCATGCTAATGCCAAGTCGAGACATGGGCAAATGTATTTAAAAGTCATAATGGAGTATTACCATGCAATCTCTTTTTACTGGCCCTTATTAATATAAAACTTCAATTTGCATGTAAATGCGGTCAACTTTCATATCATCAAAATACATGAGGCCTGGGAAAATAATGAATTGAAGTTTGATGCGGCAATTACGGACGTTTATAAAGAATTTTAAAGAGGTCATTCTAGCCTTGGCTGAGAAAATGAGGAAATCAACAGGGAATATTGTCAATATAGCAACAGTGGGAGTTGGAGTCAGTCCCAGGTGTTAGAAGGCCAGATGATGATTAATAGAGAGGGAGTATGAAGCCTTTCACCCAGAAGGACTGGGCTGGACCTGAGGCTCAATAACAGAAATCTCATGAAAAGGTTCTTGCTGGGTTCCCACTTTAGCTGCCTCAAAATATGTTCCAGAGGGAATAAAGTAGCAAGTGTTTATGAGAGAGAGCAGTGCTGAAGGTTTAATTGGGCTCTACATCCTTTCAGCTCCCTTCAGTAGTTGATATGCAGTTTAACCTTTTTTTCCCCCACCTCAGATACTTCAGTGCCACTGGGATTTTAATAAGGCACTAACTTGATAGCTTGGAAAAACACTGACTTTGCTGCTAAATTGAGTTAAACTGCATTACTGTGTCCTAATGACCATTTTTATAACTCTTATTTCTAAACAAAGAAAAAAAAACCTAAAAAACTTTAATATTGCTTGAATGTTTTTCAAAATCTAAATACTGGTGCACAGGGGGTTTCTCTCCTTCTCTTTACACTGAAAAAATTCAGAAATTTAAATGAGTTAAAAAAAATCAATGCCAAAATGTAAACAGAGCTACACAGTTGTACATCTTGAGAAGAATATCCCACTTCTATAAGGCAAAAGCCTTCTAAAGAGTGAACACAACCCTGTGGCATCTGATGAGAGGGGGTCAAAACAGGGAGGAGCTGTTTTGGAGGAGTAGATAATGCACCAGTGATCAGAATCTCATCACCACATGACATTGTGTGTTTTGGTGTAATTTTTTAGACCAATCTGAAGTTAATTAAACATTTCCACGGAGCTGACTTTCCAAACCAGCAGTTCCTTATGCACACCCAGCAAAGGTGTCACCAATTACATACAGAACCCGAAACCATGAAGAACCAGGCCCCAGGTTTTTCTTGCTGTCACAGGCTGGCATATTTTTTATGGTGGTAGCCAGGTGACTTCAGCATGCTATAGTTTAGTTTTCCCATCTATAAACAGTAATCTATAGTGCACTTATATTCACAGGATTGGGAATGAAGCTTAATTTATAAATATTTATTAAGTGCTTTGGAATCTTAAAGTGGAAGGTGATAAAAGTGGAATTTTTTTTTGATTTTAACATTGTCATGTAAAGCAAGCCATATATCTGGTAAAATGTTTCTTCTGCACAAATAAAATCAGGGTCGCTGGCAAGGATCATAGAAAGGTAAATAATGGAATAAAAATCAATTCATCTACAGAACAAGATTCATTTTAGTTTTCTTAATTCCTCCTACTGCTGTTTATTCCTTTTGTTCTCAAAACTTAATTTTCAGTTATGCTATTTCTAATATATCTCCAGATTAATTAAACATTTTGGGTTACATTAATTAAAGCAAGATAAGCAATGGCATTCAAGATTTCTTGGATGCTACAGCACATTATAGAGAGAGAATAAGTTTCAATGAAGTTTAGGAACTAAGTAAATAATCTGACCAACACTTTTAAGTCGTATTATAAGAAGCATTTTTTATTGTCACCTCCAGTTTTCATAGGAATGCATTTTTGGTTTTGTAGCTCAAGTAAACATTGGAAAATATTCACTGGCAGACTGAAATTTTCAGAGCAGAGCATCTTTTTCCCTATTGCTTTACCAGGCTTATAGACAGACTATTCTCCCAAGGGATAGCATGGTAAATGAATGTTTATATTTCTGTAGCCCTTGAGACTCCTTAGCCTAAACAATTGTAACTCTTGGTGATTTGGATGACGAGTGATAAAGGGACTGCTGTTATTAAACAAGGAAGGTTAAAAATATTAGAGGCAACATTTATGGTCTGCTATAGAAGTCTGGTTTCTTAACCATTTTCCTTATAAATTTTCAGGATCTCATATGTAATTGGGGGATGTTATAATTTTTCAGTAGGCCTGAGAGCAAGACTAATGAAAAAATAAAATTTCAAGAATGTAGGGAAGGTATTAGATCTATTCTAAGCTTTACATAAGCTTCAGCAATTAGAATTTCTTTTACTGTACTGTAAAAGATAGGTACATTTATGCATGATCAATCATTACTAAAGTATTTGTATCAGCATTATCTGGTATTTTATTCAATGTTTGACACCATAAACAGTTAAGAACACTTAATCTTGGTGAATAAAGCACGAGAAGTCTTTTTGTAAAACAATAATTTTACGATCCTACTTTGTAGGGTAAGGAAAAAAAAAGAAAAACAAACTCAGAAGTCTGAATCATCATTAGATGACTGATAAACTGGACTTGTGGATGAAATGAAATCAGAAAGTCCTGGAAAACTTTCTTTTTCTTTAGCTGGCAAAATAGTCTGCGATATAATAGAACTTCGTGGAAAAACAGAAACCCCAATTTTAATAAGTAAGTAACAGTATAGGAAAAATGCCAGAGAGTAGTATATTACATTTGGGGAATGTCTTATGCAAAAGGACTCATTGACAGATCACAGGTTCTGTAAATAAAAAGTGTCCAAAAATTTGAATCTATAGAATTTAGGATATACCACATAGAGAATTGTTTGAATCAAGCACTGAGGAAGCAGAGATATCTTGACACAAGTGCTGATTCCACTTCAGGAGAAAAATGACATTAAGTCCGTGGAGTAGACTAACACGGAACGCTTATCACTCTTTCACCCCTGAAAACTGCTCTTAATGATCCTCACTGAATTCTAAGCTATGCACATCAGAGAGATGTGGGTTGTTATAGCCCTGGCATGAAAACACTCAGTGTCACAGACCCAATTTCCCAACATGATCCCATGACTTGTTCTCCAGTTCTGGGAGAGCATATCCCTACTTTTAATTATAAACGAACACAAGAGCCTTGCTGTCATAAGGAGCCATGTGGAAACACAGTGGAAAGAAACTCAAGAGGGAAGAAGAAGAGAGTTATCATCATTATAGATCAGATTATTTATTCATTAATAAATTATATAGTCAATAGAGAGGAACAGATCTAAATCCAGCTAGCAGGGACCAGAAATTTATGTGTTAGTTTAATTTTTCTTCTGGCCTTTATAAAATATCTCAATGTAATCTGTCTGACTAGACCATGATTTGTTATTACTTATCTTCCTGGCTAACTATGGTTCTTAGGAGGATTTGAAGACCATCCATTCCCTCATTATCTTTAAATCACAAAAGACTTTAGGTGCCTGAGCATCTATCTGTCTATTCAGTCTGAAGTCCATCTAAGCACACAAAGAAAGTGCCTCCAGAACTTAAAAAGAAGATAAAAGAAAAAATTTGCTCAGTTGTACAATACCCTTGGGATTTATTTTGACTTGAGTGTCTTTGGCAGTTATTTAGTACTTGCACCCTTCCCTCAGATTCATATAACTGTGATTCAGAAAATAGAGGTTGAAAACATTAGAAAGGCAAAAGAATTAACTTCTAGTGGAGACCTTCTTGTTTACCTCAAAAGCTAGCACTTGTACTGTGGGTAGGTGGTCTCCTGTATTCCAGCAGCATAAAAGCTCATAAATAGCTCAGATATTTGGGGGTAATGTACATAGTCATATCACCAAAGTCCTAGGGGATGGGCATGTGCATCCTGGGAGGATGACAAGATGAAGAACGAAAGTACAAGTAAATAATTTTCAGACACACCTATAGGTGAAATGGATGTCTTGGATCATATGCAGCTTATTTAAATCAGCCATCCTGAGTGCAATCAAAAAAAAAGAAAAAAAAAATAAGGATAAAAAGCTGTAAAGCACTGAAAGAAGGAATTTTTTATACATTAAAAAAATCTGCAAGAAACAAAAACAAAACAAAAAAGCCCCTCCCACTATATTTGTATAGAGCAAGGATTACTAGACAAGACTCTTTCTCAGCAGATTTCAGAACATAAAGTGCCTATTGTCTTACCCTTTTAAAAATGTATTAATTATTCTATTACTAATTCTCACAGTACTGCCTTTCATTTTCACAGCTGATAAACACTCAACACAAGAAATTTCCTTTGGATTCTATTTCACACTGATATTCTGCTTCTCAAATCAAACATTCACACAAAATATCATCTAAAACTCATGCCAAATGGAACTTCTTACCCAAACTCCTTTGAGAAAATTTGCTTTTTTTGCTCTCCTCCTTTTCTCTACTCAACTAAGTTTTACTCCTTCAGACCACCTACTTAGCTTGTTTTCAAGTTTCTTTGCTCCTCCACTTCATTTCATGCATCTTTGGCTATGTCTCCACCTCACTATACAAGCATTTTTCGTACTTTCTAGTTCATCATTTTCTTGCATTTAAATATATGTTTAGTCTTCTGTTAGGTTTTTCTAGCCCCTTTTTCTTCCTAATCAAGCTCCTTTCCCAGTCTAGATTCTTTTCTTTCTCCAACAATCCTTTTTTTGTGCCTCAGAAGCTCCCTTTGCATAGTCCTCTTCTCTTCTGTCCTTTTAGTTCACCATTCTCTCATTTCTCTTTTACTGCCTCCAAATTCTTCCAGGTAAATTATTGAATCATCCAGTCTCAAGACCCATGAAATATGCCACACGATGTGCAGAAGCAGTTCTTGCTGTCTCTAAGTTTATGCTTTTCCCAAAATACGTGTATGCACTTTAAGATAAGTTTAATTTTTAAAAGAGAATCATTTATGTTATGCTACTGTAGAGTAAGATAACAAAGTTATTAAAGAGATAAGACTGTCAATGTCCTTTTGAGACCCTAAATCCATATAGCACAATATATTTTCTTCATCAGTGTTGAACAGAAGATGTTTGGAGAAAAGTCAAAGTAATACTTCCTGCTCCATTTTCTGTTAGGGGGACTACCCCACTATGGGCTTTGTGTTGGGTTCATTGCCTGAAGAAGTTTGTCTTAGCAGATTTATAAACTGACTCTGGATTCTATAGAGTCCATCTCTCTGTCATGTTACAGAAATCTTTAGTTAGTTTCAGGAACTAACAATAACAGAATAACCAAATTTGATCCTAGCTAAGGGAGAGAAGCTATACTGCCCTGTAAGGGCAGGCAGTTTTCCACCAATACACAGATTCAGCTGGTTACCAGCAACTGAGAGCAGACTTCCCAGTGATGCAACAGCAGGGGGTTTATGACTTTTATGTACTCAAAGGTCACCATTTATTCTGACCATAACACTTCTTAATCCTTAACTGGCTTTCCAGATTCATTGGATGTGAGAGAGGAGGAGGATATTCTGGTAGGATGATCCAATGTGTAGGTTAGCTGATCTTGGAGCTCTGCTTCACATTCAAAGGCTGAAATTTTTGTTTGCATCCTTCAGCTCAATGCCACTGTGCAATCAACCGAGCATCAGGTGAGATCTGTTGCTCCTTACTCAGTTTTTGCTCTTTACTCAACTGTTTCATCACTGATTTGAGTTGCAGTGCATTTAGATCTCTGGAGCTTCCTAAATGTTGAGCTGCACTAGTTACTCTTTTTGATGGCTGCATGAATCAGCTCTGAAAGTTTTCAGTGTAACAAATAATTTTCCAATATCACTTTTGTACAAAGCAGGTTGTGTCATTACAAGTCTGTATCACCAGGTTGAGGGTTTTTCTGTTACATATTAAGCATAAACAAAAGTGAATCCTTCTTCTGATTTGTGAAAAAGCTCAATCATTGTCCTCCAGAAGATCCCAGACAGGCCTTTATACAAAGAGTAAGATCCCAAAATGTTTTCAGATTTTGTAACAATCATAAACTGAACATTCCTTGCATACAGACAAATGCTATGGTTTATATTTGAAATTTACGAATTTCAAGCTAGTGTATTGTCCTGGGTTGTGGTGTAGAACGTGCACGGAGTATTCTACCACCATCTTCATGAACTGTTGAAACCAATTGCTGAAGCAGCATTCTTCCAGACTCTCCCCTCCCTCTTTCTGTTAGGGTGTCTTTTGTTAAGGTGTCCTCTGCTAATGGGTCTTTTGATAACGTGTTTTCTGTTAATGGCCTGCTGATGACTTACAGATAACTCCCACCAGGAGTTATCTCCCGTTAATGGGCCATCAAGGACCCCCCTGTATGACTCATTATTCCATTGTGAGATGCTCCACCCAGGGGGAGGAGCCAAGCATTCTCACCTGCATATAATCTGGGATCTGGGACAATACGGGGTACCTTACCCACTGGATCTACAGAGGATCAGAGCTACCAGACCTTTCTACGGGATTGCTGCTTCCATCATCTTGCTCAGGTTGTATTCTGACTCTGTCAGGGGTCTTTTGTATTATTGCATTTATTTTATTTCTTTTTTTTCTTTTCCTATTAAATTGTATTTCTGACTTGGAGCCTCTCACTAGTTTTGCTTTCAAACCATCACATGTATGCAAGAGGCTTTTTTCTCTCTCCTCTCCCATTTTTTCTGTACCTATTAGTCGCATAGTTGAAAGCTTTTGAATCCTTATGCATAGAAGAGGGATCCAGTCTAAGAGATGTTATATGTTGATGCAGTGGAAATAGTGGCAGCATGAATATATGGTATAAGTAAGCTGAATATATAAATATATAAACTACATACATATTCTAAAAAAGTTTATGGTACACATAAACTACATGCATATTCTAACAACAGAACAGCTTTTGTCCCAAAGGCCTTCAGTGTAAATAGAAGAAAATTACAGCATTACAATGGAAATTGAAAACAAAATAGCACTAACTATAACTAGCAGCATGAAAAGCAGTAATGACAGCACCTCATCTTTCTCAGCACTGAAGTATATCGGTGCATAGGTAGCACAAGTATACTTGTACATGTGTGTATAGTATAGGTAGCACAAGTGACCAGAGATATGAACAAGAATAATTATCTCTTTCCATCCTTTTTTCATCTGAAATTAAGATTAGCGTCTCAATCCACACAAAAAAATAAATAAATACCCTTTAAAAATATATACCCTTTTTTTGAAAGTGTTGTTACTTGCCTCATTGCTTCTATGATTTTTTCCCCCATATCCTTCTATATGTAACCACTAGTTCTAATTCCACCCTTATTTGTGGGACTTATTCTGACTATAAAAATATTTGGACATTCTCTCTTTTTTTCAGTCTTAACTACTAGCTCTGTCTCTCTAGAAGCAGAATATAGGTTTGCTGATAACTGTCATGATAATCTCATTGCCATTACTATGTCATGGTTTATCAAGTCGTTGATTTGTGAATCACTGATTGTGATAATGTACATTTTGAACTAGTATTGAAATCTCCATCTTTACTTTTCATTTTGCCTTGGAACTGGCCATTAACAGTTTAGTCTCCTTATTTGACTGCTTCTGAATGAGGAAGATTATGATGATTGTGTATTTTTCACTGATTTCAGAAAAAAAGAAAGAAACATGACCATCATCTGTGATAGTTTGTTGGACTTAAACATTAATGATATTTGGATTAATCTCCCATGGTTACTGTGGGCATGAAACTAACCACAGAATGTTTGCATTCTTTAACTTTTTTTTACTCCTTTGCATGACATAACTCTTTACAAGACACAACTCCTTACAATACACCCTCCCTTTCCTATATTTATTGCTTTTGGCCTAACAGTATGCATACAGTCCCTAGTGAACACAAAACTCAGTTTTTCAATGCATCCCAATGAGAACCATGGGAATTCTCTAATAAGAAAAATTATCCTTCCTTCTACAGAGGAGAATACCTCTGGATGAAGTGGAAATTGTACTTGTCTTGACTGCTGTCAATTCTATAGTGAGTTTCAGAATGATCTTCTAAATTTTTGATAGTCCTGTTGCAATCTTGTTGTGGTTGACTAGAAAAGAGTAAGATAAAATCTTGTTCCTCATCCTAGTGCTTGGTAATATACTAGACAGCAAGTATTAATTATAAAAGACAGGAAAAGTAAGAGTAACTGAAGACTTTTCATTACAATAATACAGCCATCAGTCTGATGATGAAAATAACTGTATAGTTGTTATTTCAGTTGGCATTGATCTTATGTCATACTTGGGTAAAACAGACAAACAAATCAGCCCCCCCACCCCCCCCAAAAAAAGAGGAAAAAGAAAAACACACAAAAACTCCTTAACTGAAACAAGCCCTCTCACATGGATCTCTGACTTTAAGAAAGACACTGATGTACTGAAGCATGTCCGGAGAAAGGGAATGGAGCTGGTGAAAGAGTAATTCATAGAGAGTAATTCATAGGAGAAGCACCTGAGAGAAGCACCTAGGGCTGCTTAGGTGGGAGAAAGGGAAACTTGGGAGACCTTATCACTCTGTACAACTCCCTGAAAGGAGGCTACAGCCACGTTGGGGTTGACCTCTTCCCCCCAGGCAGCCCGTGACAGGAGAAGGGGAAATGGCCTTAAGCTGAATGCAAGGGAAGGTTCAGGTTGTTCATCGTGAAGCCTTTCTTCATGGGAAAAGGTTGTTGAGCACTGGAACGGCCTGCCCAAGGAAGCAATGGAGTCACTATCCCTGGAAGTGTTCAAGAAATGGTTGGATTTACTGCTAAGGTTTAGTTGACATGGCAGTGTTTGGTCAAATGTTGGACTCAATGAATGTAGAGGTGTTTTACAACCTAAATGATTCTGTGATCTCTGAAGTATGACAGAAAATTATCAGATTTTTTGTGGTACCACAAGGTACTGTATGACCAGTGAAAGGCTGGGAATCAAGCAACAGCTACTGGACTGGAAATAAGAAGGGAACACAGGACTGAACATTTGGAATGAGTATATTTGGTTCCAGTCATTTTGTTTAGTCCCTTACCACAAGATGATAAAATTACAATTCTGCATTCTGACTGATGTGGAACCAGCAGGAGCAGCTACCCTATCAGGGACTACAGTTCCCAAGAAGACTCTAAAGATGACAAGCAGAAACTAAGTATGTCGTCCCTCAGCACAGTTTTCCTTATTCCTTGTTCAGTACTTCCGGATTTGATAGTACAAGTCACAGTCATATGGTGTCACTAGAATATTCTGAACACAATAAAATTTGAAAACTTGATCGCACTGTGAAACACATATTAGTTGAGATTTGTATTGAACTCCATATAAAATAAATAAGACAAGGAGTTCTGTACTGATTGCATTATTCCTTTTCATATTTAATTCAACAAAACCCCTCTGTTTTAAAATCCACTTCTTACAGATATGTCAATGTCTTCAGAATTCAGAACTACTTTGTAACATAAACCAGAAGGTTGCTATAGAATTGAAGTAGTGTGCTGCCAAGTAGCAATGCCTTTGTGGATAAAATCGTTTTATTTTATTCTTTTGTGCCAACAAAAAAGACATCAAAATTATAAAAGTAATTTTACTATAATATTAATGAATTCTATTGAATTCTACACTTTCATTACAATTTTTCTGAGGATGAAATCTACTTTTTAGTTTTGCAAATATTTTTCATGTTTGCTGTGTTTCATGTATGGCTGTTTGTCAGCGTCATATCATCTCCAAGACTTGAATAAGAGCTTGAATTTCACAGTGTAAGATTTTACTTTTTATTCTTCTATCAGTACCAGTTGCACCCTTTCCCTGATGTTCTTTTTCTTGATTTCCTGAATCTTAGTTTCATTTTTATTATTTTCTTTTTCTCTCCCTTATTCTTTTCGTTGTTCTACAATCCTTTTTTAACCTTTCCCTCCTTTCTTCTACTAATTCCTGTATTTCCTAATTGTGTCCCACTTTCTCACCCTTTTGAATCAGGGCAAGAGATTTGGTAGCCAGAGCAATTCTCTGTGGAAGCAACAGATAAGAGAAAGAACAAAGGATATTTATGCAAAGGCTTTTCTTTTGCATGATGTTTAGCCCTTCAAAGGTCAGTGGGGCTGATGTCCACACAGTTAAGATGAAAAGCCTTTGATAGTCCAGAAATCTGGCAAGCTGCTGAGATGCAAGTCTAAACCTTGTTTTAAAGAAAGATATGGAAAACAATTCAGATTAATTGATAAGCATAACTGTAAACGTTTATAAAAAGTTTTTACATAGAGACCCTGACACTGTATAAAAAAATTCTACTTTGAGAAAAATGCTGTCTACACTTGCTCCCACTGGTACTGCATATTTTGGTAGTGACTATTTCCTGAATTGTGAAGAAAATATTCGGAGGCTCAATGAGTTAAATTATCATAGAGAGGGAGCAAAATAATAAAGGAACAAAAAAAGTTGCCATCTAAACTCTCTGTGAGTTAACCACACTCGGTATTGCTAAAGTTTGCTACTTTTGTTACATATAAAGCTGCCATTTTTATTAAAATTATGTGTAATGCTTTGCAATGTCATTCTGCCTAGAGACAAATATATATGAGTTTATAAACAGGTAATTCAATTTTGTTATGATTTAGTTTTTGTTTGTAAGAAACTCACTTTCTTGCAACACTGATGACATCAAGAGGAATTACTGCAGAATTCAAAGGCACTGCACCTGTGTTGACAGTTTCAGGAGTGTATAATGTTTAATTTTTAATCTGATGAGCTATATGTGTGGCTAATGTAGTTTGCATTTAAAGTCCTTGGTACTCATTTATCATATTGAAAATTTGAAATAAATTTTAATTTTCAAAACAGTAAAATAAACACAAGTCTGAAATTATAATTAGAGAATTTATAGTTAATCTAAAGCAAGTTAGAAATACTATAGAATGGTTGTTGTTATTTTTGAATCTTTCACTGTAATAAACATGGCTTAGTTGACACCAAAACAATTATCAGAATGATGCACACTTTTAACACTGGAATTTGGATTATAATGGTAATAATTTTACATTAATATTAAAATGTATTTGCAGGTTGAGTATAGAAAATAAGAAATATTATCAGGCTTCAAAATATAAATTTTATGAATGATTTTTAAACATTGATATGAACACAAACTTCAACCTGTGTTCACAAATATTCCTTTCTTTTTTTTTTTTTTAATTTCACGTTACTCATGGAAAAGGAGATCAACCCAACTGGTTAAATGTAGACTTATGTTTAGTATAAAACTTATGATTGGTCACATGAAAAATATGGTAAGATTTGTTCAAAAGCTGGAAGGATGGCATTCTTTAATCAAAGCAAGTATAAAACGAGAGTAGGACAATGCCCTTCTGTTGTGGAGACTCAAGATTTCTTGAAGGCAGCGAGTGTAATAAGAATGGTCATTTTTCCCCTTCACTTGTGTTCTGGCCATTCAGTTTTGCTGCATGTCTCAAGTAGGTTTTTCACAGCATTATGCAAGAGGTGACTGCTCCAAAAACTCATGTAAACCTGGAGCAAGTTACTTTTTCACAAGAACAATCTTTATGATTTTCTGATGAAATGACTGAGCCTAATACTGTGCTTTGTTAGTCCTGGAAAGCTGTTGATGTCAGTATTTTGAGGCAAGTAGACAAAAATATCTTTTGAAGTACATGAACAGCTTAAGCTTTTTGACAATAACATACTCTTATAAAATGATAGTTTTTTACCTTGCAGGGACTGGAGAAAGTATTGTTGAAAAAATTTATCCAATCTCACACCACTAATTAGGTGTTGAGAACTGACAGCTATATTATTAGTGGGGAGTATACACTTGTAATCTCTTGGTTTGGTTTTCTCCTTGTGCTACTACTAATTCTGACCTAAGAGACGTTCATGCTCCGAAGCACTTATGTGTTTGTCATAGTTTATCTCATTTTTATTTGCTAGTCAAAGAGTAGCAGGTTTGAATCAAATATATGACATAGGATGTATCATTTATCCGACCAAACCCAAACACATCTAAGCAAACCAATCTGTTTCTACTTTCAGTGAAGTGGATTTTGATTTTTAGAGCCCAATTTAACTAGACAAAGAGTCTGAAGGCAGAGACCCAATTGGAAACATAATTCTTATTTAAAGTAATATCTTGAAATAAAACTTTCTGAAATTTATATTTAAGGAGATAAGTGCAGTCTTCATACTGAAGCAAGATGTCCAGTGGGAAAATACTGACAGCTGAGCTATAAACAAGAAATATATGCAAAGAGTAAAATAAAACATAAAAGAATGTCTCAATTTTTAAACTTAAAATCCTTTTTCTTCTATTTTTGTTAGTTTTGTATCAGAGGTCAGTTCATCTGAATTTTCTTTAAAAACCCTCATTTTAGAATTACTTATGTCTCTCTATTGCCTATGAATAGTGTAAATAAGTCAGTTACTTAGTTACTCAAGTAACTAAGTCAGGCACAGGAAACTAATTTTTAGTTGGCCAAGTAAGCGCAGGTGGATTTCATCCATATTCTCTTAAAAAGAGAAATGCCTTTTTTTTAAACAATATACAGAATTGGACCAAGTAACAAAACATATAGAAGTCAGTGTCTACATTTCTCTATTGAGCTAAAGAACAATTTTTCTCAGTTTTCAAATTATTTTAAGTCATATTCTGCACAATGAAACTCTTCTGGATCTACTAATGAAACTAAAGCCTAATGAAATTTGGCCTTTTTAAGAGTTTGGGGGATTGGAGAAGTGTTTTATGTGACTTAAAATAAAATTTTCATTTTAGACTAAAAGAATAAAAATGGATATTGTCTGGAAGATCTAATGTTGCAGAGGAAAAAAAAATGAATATATATATATAGTCATTATAGCTATTTAAATTCTTCATCTCATCTAAATAGTACAGGAAAACAAAATGCTGAAGAAAAGTACTAGGTCATTAGTTTTACAGTTCTACTCAGAGTTTTTACAAATTAGGCAAATATTTGAGAAAACTTATTTTGTTCACCCACCTGCTGACATTCAAAACCCAGAGAGTTGAAAATGCACCAGAGAAAGGAAAACATCATGTAATTTAGTTAAACTATGAGAAATAAGAATGTGATTTCACCCATTGTGAATGGCAGTGTACAAATTTTATCTCAAGTAAGAATCTTCTTTGGAGGCAACTGTTTTCCAAACAAAGGTTCATGGTTAATTTAAAGAATAAGAGAATAAAGTACAAGAATAATCCTAAAATATTAGGGGTCATGGGAACCTCATGAGGTCCAACAAGACTAAGTGCAAGGTCTACACCTGAGCTGGGTTAACATCCAGGATCATTAAAGACCAAGAGCAGTCCTGCCAAGGAAGGACCTGAGGGTGCTGGTGGGTGAGGCTGCACCCGAGCTGGCAACGTGCACTCTCAGCCCAGAGCAACAACTGCATCCTGGGCTGCACTAACAGAGCTGTGGTCAGCATGTTGAGATAGGTGATCCACTCCTTGTACTCCACCCTGGTGAGATCCCACCTGGAGTACTCCATCCAGTTCTGGGGATACCAGCATAAAGAGGACCTGGACCTGTTGGAATGGGTCCAGACGAGCATCACAAAGAGAATCAGAGGACTGAAACAACTCCCTTATGAACACAGGCTGAGAGAATCGGGGTTGCTCAGTATGAAGAAAAAAAGGCTCTGGAGAGATCAGATTATGTCCTTTGAATATTTAAAGAGGACTTATAGAAAAATGAGGACAAAATTTTTAGCCAGGCCTTTTGCTGTAGGAGAAGAAATAAAGCTTTTAAACTAAGAGAGGGTGTAATTAGACTAGATTTAAGGAAGAAACTTTTAGCATCAAAGTAGAAACACTGGAACAATTTGCCCAAAGTGGTGGTAGATATTCCATCCTTGGAAACACTCAAGGTCAAGCTGGACAGGGCTCCGACCAATATGATCTCATGGAAGATGTCCCTTCTTGTGCCAGTTTCAGACACAAAAAGGACGAGGCAGACACCAGAAGATCAGGCAGGAAAGCTTCTATTTTAATTTTCTGACTCCATCTTTTTATACATTTCGATAAGAAGGCAAAAGATTGGCTACATATGTTGCCACCTTCTTGACCTCATTGGTGAACATCACCATCAATCATATTTCTCCTCCCAGAGGAAAAGCATATAAACAAAATAGACAAGTTCTAAATACATACATAGTTTACATGAAGCTGCATGAGAATCTCCACTACAAACTGCAAACACTGAAAAGCAAGAAAATTCTGGGCGGCACCTTCTCACTACAGAGGTGTTGGACTAGATGACCTTTAGCGCACCCTTCCACCCCAAACCATTCTATCATTCTATGAGCCTGGATCAATAGGATTTACTATTATAAAAGATCATATCTGAGAAGGATGAATATAATTTAAAGTATTTCTTGTCTGCCTCACAGGATTCATGGTAGTTAATTGTGCCACTAGAGCAGGAAAATATATAATGTCTTTTTCTTGGGAAATTATAGTCCCTCGGGTAGAAAATACCCTCCACAATACTGTGTCTTTTTATTGTTTAGTCAATTAAATAATGTAATGTTTTAATATAAGTCCTGTGAATTTTCAAATTTCACCAGTGACATTCCTGTTATCCCATGAGTCCTCAAAGGTAACCAGAGGAAAATTATTCTTGATTTGGAAACAGAAATAAAAAAAAAAGTTGTTTAATGAAGTTTTCAAACTTCATCTTTCATTCATATTTACTTCATACCTACAAATAATTTTGATTCAGAATGCATTGAAATACTTCATTAAATAATTCCCTGATTTTAGATACATTTCATAATAGACAATCTGATTTTTACACTGAATTCTTAAATCATCAAATCCAATACAAAATGCAGTACAGTTAATAACAACAATCAAAGCAAAATAAATAAAAAAATAAACAACCTTACTGCATTCTGTGATTGATACTGTAATTTTTTCAACTGAGGCCTCAGGCACTTTCAATTATACCCCACTCCCCCAGATTTTCAGTTCCCGTATTTCAAGAAAACAAACGGGTGAGCAAAATTTCCCACCTCAGGTAGGAAAGCTAAGTGAATTATTTCATATATTCTTTATTCCCAGAAAATCTTGGAACCATTAGCAGAGTTCCACAGTCACAAAGTGGTAGCACCATCTCCTCAAGCTTGTATGTGAAGGACAAGAAAACCAGAAGAGAGCGAATTTGAACTCACAACTCTATCCTGCATTTCAGGCTGTACATGGGTAATGTTCTTTTCTCTACAGTCCCTACCAACTTGTCTGAGAAAGGTCATGGCTTGCCTAAAGGGAGGAAGTTTTTAACTGTTTGCCATCGCTTGGAAGAGCCAGCCCTTCCAAGAACAGGGTGTGCTGTGTAAAGCAGCCGAGCAACACCTGCTGATATCCACAGAAAATTCCACCCAGCCCTGCCTCAGAGAAAGGGCAGCACTCTGGAGCATATGGTTCTGTAAGAAGAGCCCACTGAAGATATCTTACATTGAATTGAATTCTCACCAAGAAGGACAGAAAACCGGGGGAAGAAAGACATCATGCCAGATGTCTTTGTGGAATGGTCTCTCATGCTAAAAGAACTAATTATCCCTCTTTATTCTTGGTCCTTAACCACTAGAATGAAATGTTCTATTAAATTAAATAATGAATAGAGAACAAAATAAGACAAAGCAATTTATTCTCTATGACACTATGACAGAAATTTTGTAAACTACATTTGAAGTTCCAACAGCAATTTCATATTCCAAATGCTACAGCTGTCCTGTCAGCAGCAGTTAACTTGCCATTATTAACATAGATTGGGAAAAAAAGCTCAAACCATTAGGTTTTCAGAAGTCAAAGGTATAAGCAATCAAAGATGCCAAGATCTTTCACATTTTTATGATGGAGTCCACAACAAAATTAAATATTCTTAATTGGCAAAATGTTTCTGATCCTTAATAATTACAGTAATTAACTCTGTGTACAATTGGACCATTAATAGGAATTTTTGCTTGCCTTCTATTTTGATGAGCCAACAAACAAGTTAATTTTATTTCGTTTCACTTCCATGACTTCGAGGCAAGCTACATTCTCCAGTAGAGTATTTTTTACTTTCTTCAACTTCATTATATTGTAGAAGCAGTAGAAGCAAAGTCTGTCATTTCACTGATGCATCTGAAGTTGTTTCAGAGGTGTCAAACAATACCAGGCTCTGGCATTTCTGTCCTTCCAAATATTTCCCACCCTTTTCCTGGAGCAATTGCCTACATGCTGAAACCTTGTCTCACCCTCTGGCTAAGAGAAAGCCAGTTGCTGCAGCTTGTTGCTGCACTCTTCTCTCTGGCTGCTGACAGAAACTTGTGAAGAGTCCAATGAGATGGGTTAGAGTTCCTACATCTGGAAATCTAGAGCTGGTCACATCAGATGGTGTCAAAATTATTGAGAAGCTGAACACAGGATCAATGTAGGATTGCACTGTCTTCCTTTTATCAGTGACGTTACATATGGTTGTGATTAGGTCATACGCGCCTTTCTTCTCTCTGAATCCGCCCTTTAACTTCATGTGATCTTCATCATCTGGACAAGGACTTTGTTCTTAGGCAGAATCTGGAAGATGTTATGACTGTAATAACACTTTGTTATGCTGTCTTTTCTTTGTTGAGGGCAAAAAGATTACCTTTGTCCCCTTATTTCTCTGGCTATCCTGACATCAGTGCAAATTTCTCCCATGAGATCAGCTCTGATCACCAATTGCTTTTATCAGTTCTCATAACACATTTGCTACTGTTATTCCTCTTTTTAAGGACAAGCACATACTCAGTTCCTCGAATTAAGCTAATAGCTTTCACTCTGTTGTCTTTTTGTCATCATCCTATGTGGTGGATAGCTCTGATGAAGAATGTGGACTGATGCATTCAGCAAGATGTTTAATATTAGTAACTTTAAACACTGAGACAATCCTAAGGCCTAAAACCTGCCACAGATTTGTCAATTACCTAGTTCACCATATTCACACAATGAGAAACCACTACATAAAATTGTCTTAACACATTATTTTTGATAGCAAAATGGAAAAAAAATATTTATGAATATTGATTGATAAATGTAATTATCAAAAAAGTGCATTGTTTCCATAATTAAATTATGGAATGGATTCTGAACTAATAGTTTTTGTTGGTTGGTTGTGATCTTATCACTCCAGTAAGCAGGAAAAGCAACCCTTCAAAGTGGTGAGATGAGAAAAAGTTGCATGTAGGTCTTAATTTTCCAAGGAGCTGAGATGTCATTATGGCCTTCTTGGTATGGTTATGTTATCTTGTATTGTTCCAAACTTGATGAGGAGGCTAGGAGTAAAATTAGAGGAAACTGAGGTGTCGTATTCATATCCCAGTAGAAGTGACAGTGGTACAGGAATTACAGGGCAAAATGCAGGTACTACTCCCTGGACGGAATTATAAACCTTATTGTAATGTTAATGCACTTCCATCCCGAAGTTACCCACCTCTGTGGTACAACCACCCCTCACTGAGCATGTGCTCTACATTTTATTGACTGTATCTTTAACAGTGAAGCATGAGGATTTTACACCAATCAGTAACAAAGGTAGGTATGACTAGAGTCCCTCAAGCTCCACCTAAACATAAAGAAATAGTATGAAAGGAAGTTGATAATGGGGAAAAGTTAGGGCAGACTCCATTGTAACTACTGGGATCAGTCAATAGGCTGAACTTCTTATTTCCTCCATAGAAAATACTACTTTTTCTATTATTGGAAAAATAATAAAACCTATTAGAAAAATAGGTTCTTGCCTATTCATTAAGAACCACTCTATGCACACTGGATACTTTTTTTGGGTATTGGGGTTTGTCTGTGCATGGCTTCAAATATATTTTTGCAGTCAGATACTGCAAAAATATCATCAGCCATCCTTGAACCTTAACCAGTCACATTTTTATGTTAACAAAAAATGTTATTCCATAAACTGTTAGTGTGAGTCCTTCAAAGGCATTATCAGTTGGCAGCAGTGGGAAACATATCCAAATAAAGTGGGAAGACCCACTGAGGGGTCTCTGTTATGCTGTTGGTGTGTGTCCCCAAACAAGTCAATCGAACCACCCTTGGGTCCAGGGGACTGCTCAGTGAAGGATCCCCATAACAGGACACTGACAGGTGATCAGTGACGAGGGTCTCAGCTTTCCTGGAGCACTGACAGACAAATTAAATACCCAGGGTCAAGGAAATCTCCCCTTTGCATATGACATTTGGATAGCAGAGTACTTCTATTGATTCAAGTAATTCATCTGTGCTTTTAGATGACTTCTTTGCAGAACTACCCCAGATTTGTACCTAGCTGCCATAACTGAGTAACAAGAACTACACTGCTCCTAGCAGGAGCCCTAGTTTGTGAATTGTCAACATCTCCTTGAAGTGGAGTCAGTAGTGATGCAGAAAACGAACAGACGAATGTTCAATAAATATTATTTTATTCTGTACTTCCTAATCCATAAGCAAATGAAGAAATATGTCTAACAGGAATGAACATTTTAAATAATCCAGCCTAAATGACATGAGCATAGAGGTATATTTTTGGGTATTTTTAAAGCTATCCTATTGCACTCTGGTCCAATTATAATAATTTGCAATTAATCTTGGAATATCAGGAAAACTTCATGTCTGGAAGACCTTTACATGAAAAACAAAAAATTAAAAAAAAAAAAAGGGTGTGAGTTGAATTCAGAAATAATTTAAAGGAGAACTTTGGCAGAAAGGTTTAATATTGAAGTTAACTAACTGTAAAGTTATATGGTAGAACTGGAATGGCTTTGGTGAGAGCAATAAAACAAAATCACCATCAGAGGCATCCATTGGTGATGTTCCTGGTTTCCCTCTCCCTCACAGCTGGCTGCCTGCACTTCAAAGTCCAGCTGTCCTCCTGGCTTGCACTAACACAAGTAGGGGATGATCCAACCAACATATATCTTCAGGTCTTTCTTGGGGATATGTTTTTGTTAAGCATGATTGGTTGGATTCATTATAGGTGTAACTGAAAAAAAGTTTAAAGGGTTGTGATATATGAGAAGTCATATTAGACAATTTAATAGTCTCTATTGGGCTTTAAGCTTGATGTTATGAGAATGTGATTGTTTTCTTATGACCCATGTGGAAGGAATTTAGCCTGTTTCTACAAACTGCAAGTATCTCTTATGGATCCTCCTGGTCATATTCACCACTTTCTACTGGAACATGCAAGGCCATTGAAGTCTTGTATTTTCTTGCTAGAAGGTATTTATAGACTAACAAATGCACCTGCAGTAGAAGAACCTGATAAAAATAAATTAAGCATAACAGTTTATAATATGTGTGTGTGAAACTGGAGCAAAGTTCCTTTGGAATAACGGTACCCATATGCCAGTGTAAATACACTAGTTTCAGATTTTTGAATTCTTATTTACAGCTGTATTCATCTAACAGGAAGTAAGAGGATGAACAAAGAGATCTTCTTCACAGACAAGAACTAGAGAAGTCAGATATTCATGTGGCCTTTTATCTTACCAGGGCTTTAACATGGGGAAGGTCAAATGTTCCTCAGCCAGATGTAACTTTCTTCCTGCTATAGGGCTCAGACTACATCATGCTCTGAGAAAAATTCCCTCAGCAATGTGGAAGAAACAAGGGCAAGGTGAAGATGACTGGCTGACTGGGAGCTACATGTGTGAATCTGAGAGGAGGCAGAACTTCCTGAATCTCTCAACTGTCCCTTTAGTTGTTGCTTTATTGAAAAATAGAGTAAGTGAAGAGGATAATCTATGGAAAATTTTGCAGAGGGCTACAAGGGTTACTCACACCTCCTGCATGACTGTTCCGGTGAATTTTTGAATAGTGAATTGTGACAGCGAAAACTGGGAAGAAATCTCTACAGACTACTCCAGTTAGTCATTAAGATTTCCACAAATTGCCTAGATTGCCTAGACTGAGAGAGACTGAAGGGAAAGGCTGGGGGATGAACATGGAATACTTCAAGATCTAGTTTTTTCTAAGAGAAAGTAAAGCAATTTAAAACCAACCAAACAAACAAAACCCCCAAACAACTGCATATTAACGAATGTCCAAGAAGGAATTTGCTGTGAGGGGTGTATGAACACCTTGTTAGGCTAACACCCCCAGAAGAGCAGAGTAAAATAAAGGAGTACAAACTACATACTAATTGTATGTAACTCTTTTAAGAGGTTTGAAATTTTTTTTCTGGGTATTCCTAGTATTAGACAATATATTAGACTAATTCTTGCAACGCAAATAACCTGAGAAGCATGGAAATATTACACTTCCATCTAAAAGCAAAAAAAAAAAAAAAGATTAACTGAGAGAGTATCTTTCTTATCTACATGAAAACACAGCTTAACATTGTTACCAATCAGCAGAGGACTAACAAATTATTTACTTTATCGTTTGTGGCAGTTTTTGATAAATGTATTTGGAATGTGTTGTCCATAGTTCCTTATCAAACTAAGCATCAGTCCACAGCAATTTGTTATTATAGTGTACCCTCTATATGATAGCTTCTTGCAAAGTTTGTTTCTGGTCATTAAAGGATAATGTATTACATGTGACAAAAATAATTCATGTCATAGTTTTCAATACTTCTCCCAAAGTTTCTGAAAATGTAATGCTCTGTATTCACTTCTGGAGCTGCTCAGAAGACAATAGCAAAGCTATTAAGTCATGTCTCGTGATCTAAAGTGAATAATGACTCTTTCATCAACATAAATACCTCCATAAGTTAGAAGAAATGAGAAAGCATAAACTAATTTGTACAATTTCCACAAAATATTTCTCTAATTTTCTGGTAGTATAATTGATTAGAACTAATTTTAAGAACCTTTCTAAGAATTCTGAGTTTATCGAACGTGATTTACAGCTACTCCTGTCTATTCAGCCTTACTTATATGGAGCTGAAATACTTAAACTTACTTTAATAAAAAACTATTGCTCATGTCAAGCAAAAGAAAGCCTAAAGATATTTAAAGGTTTTAATGGATTTCCTCAATGTAGTAATAAATCAAACACTAAAAATTATAAATATATTTGCAAACAGATAGCAAAGATTTTTGAAAAACGCATGACATTTTTCTTTTTAGAACAAATACCAATGTTACAAACTCTGTTCATCTTTTACTGTGTCCATAATTATTTCTTGAACTCATCAGGTTTGTACATTTTAAACTTTTATGAAATACAACTAGTTTTCCATGTTAATTTAAGAAACTTATTCATATGTCTTGTTCAAGTAATTATTTTTTGTGCATTGAAGTAGAATAACATTGTTTTCATTAAATCATTGTTTTCATATTTTAGCAAGATTCTTGAACTTTCATTACTATTATGGAAGTGATGCTTAATTTTTGTGACAATTTTTCTCAGTCATATTTATGGAAAGTGGTTGACATATATTATGGTTGACTGGTATATTATTTGGCATAGTATACAAATCCAGTAACTCTACGATCATGTAATTTTCTTAAATTTATTGCTTACTTGTATTTGAACGACTCTTGGCAATCATGCCCTAAATTGCTTCCTCATATTGTCTGGAATATTTCTGGGGACTGTGTACATGTTGGGTTTTTTTAATATATTTTGGGTAAAATTCAAGCTTATTTGTTCATTGATTAAACCGCTTTCTACTTACAACATTATCTTTTCAAAAAAAAAATCCACTGTGCAATAAATTTTATTCTTTCTGTTACCCTGTTTATACTTAAACTAAATTATTTGAAGCTGATATTCACAAATAGATAAAATATGGTGATTTGTGATGTTAAGTTCTTATTAATACGCATTTGAGATAATTGTGCTGTTAATGAATAGGAGAGCCATGAATTAACTATATAAGACAACTAAACTGAATGAAAGAGATATTCTTTATTATGCTACTGTTTTTTCAGGAGCTGAGAATGTCATTGACTGGTGTGCAAGGAAAACATGTGGGGAAATAACTCATCTAACTGAACAGGAGCAATTGCATGGCTGCTTATTTTAGGTAACTTGAATTCCCTAAAATTAGCAGAGGCTTTTTGACATTTCTCTACTTTGTTCCACCAGGAGCTTCAAATCAAAACCCAAAGCACTCTCTAGCTCAGGGAGAGAATTTTTTAAAGGGGGTAATTTTTTTCTTCCTATTTCTTCCACATTGCTTCCCCATTTTGAAGAAAGGACCATGGAATTTAAGCAAGGTGTAACCTTATTTAATCAGTCTATGCTATTAACCGCCCTGTTGCATGCTGCACAGAATCCAGAGATTATGTATAAATGCATTACATAGGCACGATATTTGCTGGAATGTTAATGTTTCACTAGTTGAGACGCAGATTTTAATTTTTATCTTTATGCTTTAGGAGCAATTAAGAGTCACTGAGATCAGAGACATCTTTTTGAGAATAACAGAATATGCTGAGTTGGAAGGCATCCATCAGGATCATCAAGTACAACTCCTGGCCTTGCACAGGACACCCCAAGAGTCACACCATGTGCCTGAGAGCAGTGTCCAAACACTTCTTGAACTCTGTCAGGCTTGATGCTGTGACCACTGCCCTGGGTAGCCTGTTCCAGTGCCAAACCACCCTCTGGTTGAAGAACCTTTTCCTGATATCCAACCTGCACGTCCCCTTACACAGCTTCATTCACAGCCATTCACTTGGGTCCTGTCACTGGTCATGAGAGTGAAGATTGCTACCTGCCCCTCTGCTTCTCCTCATGAGGATGTTGAAGACCACAATGAGGTCTTCTCTCAATCCCCTTTCTTCCAGGCTGAACAGACCAAGTGATCTCAGGCCCTTATTCAGCTTCCCCTCAAGCCTGTTCACCATTTTTGTTGCTCTCCTTTGGATGCTCTCCAACAGCTCCATGTCTTTAAATTGTGGCACCCAAAACTATGTTCACACAATGTTCAAGGTGAGGCCACCCCAGCGGCAGAGCAGAGTGGGACAATCCCCTCCCTTGCCCAGCTGTCAATGCTGTGCCTGATGTCCCCAGGACAGGGGTTGGCCCTTCTAGTTGCCAGGGCACTGCTGGTCAGTTTTCCCCCATCCAGGGCCTTCTGGTGCATATTTACATGACAGCTTAATTCAGAAAGTGGACAGTCGTCTTGTGCACCTCATCATATTGTGTTTGACAAACTGAAGCTTACATCAAGCGTAATAAACTTTTTTTTTCCAGACTTTTTTTACAGGAATAAATGCATGGCTTCTAAGTTGTGTGACTTAGAAAGTTGTTGCTTTGCACATTTATTTAACACTTCCTTAAAATAGAGGGCTTGATTGCCTCTGTATTTATTTCTTTTTTAAAATCAGAAAGTAGTATAAATCCAGGAGACAGCACTGGGCAACGACCTTTCTAATCCAGCCCTGCTTGGTTACTGCATCTTGCTGTTTGTGTCCCTGGAGATGGGAGTTATTGGTGCATGATATACAGTGAATAAACATCAGTATTATGCTTCAGATTTTATTCTCAGTTTAATTGCTTGAGTTTGTGTACCTGTCACTTGCCACTGCACAGAGGTACTCCTGGTTTTTGGACCTGGAAGTGAAATTTTTCTTTTATTGAACAATAAAGATCTGCTGCACAAAATAAGTTGTATTTCATTAAATGATCCAGAAAGCTTTCAGACTGCATAATGGAACACTGTTTTTGCTGGGTTTATCCTGAAAATAAAGCTCATTTTTATAAAACAGATTCCTATGCATTGTAAAATTTCAAAGATGGAAGACAGTTCTTTTAAATTAACATGTTTCCAAAGGTAGAATAAGGTAGATCAAAATTCAGCCTCTGCCCAGGAAATGTTCAGAGTTCTCTCTCTCTCTGTAACCTTTTCCTTGTCCTCCAGGGATATCTTAGATTCAGCACAAGGTATTGATATTTTACAAAAGAGAAGTAAAAAGTCATAATCCTTAAATTTTCTATCAAAGATGTTGTGGAGAATAAGTCCCAGAATGCTAAAAAGTAAGGTCAGGATTTTTTTCTTAAATAGAAGTGGGAAAAGAAAAACCATCAGGTTTGCAAAAATGAAAAAAGGGAAGAGACATTTCTGTCACTCAAAAAAAAAGTCAGTAATATTGTGGTGAGGTATTCTTTAAATGGACCACTTAACTTTTCTTAATTTAGTCAAGGTAGTGTTAAAATTATCTCTTCAGACTTCCTGTAGAAGCAAGAATTGGTTTCAGTTATTTAAGTTGAAATACCTATACCACTTGCTTGGAATAGTAATGGAGGATGTCAAAGGGCATTCCTAAAGCTCAAACAAGCGTTAATAACACCTTCAATATTCTTGCACACAGATTTATACTCTTCGTTTGAAATCTTTATGGAAGCCAGGAAACTTGGTCTTGGAACCATTCTTTGCTCAGACTCTGGAGGGTGAAGAGAAGATCATTACACATATTCCCAGTCTGCTGATTTAAGTGGAATGAAATTATGTAGTCTTTAAAGCGATAGAAGCACCATTTACAGTCAGGGCCCTGCAGCACTGTGACCTTCTTTCTCTAGGCTGTAGTTATTGGCAATGCCAGTATGAGACCTGCAGCTTAGACTCCACCTTCTCTCCTCATTACAAATGACCTTCTTTGTAGTCCTGGGCCCTCCATGTTTTTGACAGAGGTGCCACACAGCCAGCTGCACAGCGAAAGGAAGAAAGAAGAATACACCACATTTGCAGAAGGTGTATTTAAAAGTCACCCCTACATGTCAGTCAGAGTAAAGCAGACGTTTCTTGTTCTGTGCCCAACCCATATATAACAACCTGCACAGCTTACCACAAAAAGCTTCCAGTTTAAATTATTAGGAAAATATTAAAAAGAAAGACTTGAGACTAGCAATTTATTTTCTTTAATGTTATAAAAAACCCTTTTTTTCTGTAAAACTACTCATTTTAGCTGCTGTTCATTTATCAGCGTCTTTGTTGTTTAAATATGGATGAAGCTCCTTTTTCATCTTGTGAGTTAAATTTTAGATGCATAAACAGGACAGTGAGAGAATTCTGTGCTTTCCAAAGACTGCATACAAGATTGTGCTTCTAGGGGTTTTAGTCTTGCACTTTTCTCCATCTGATGAAAAAATCAGATAATCCACCTACCCCTAAAAAAATTTCCCTGCTCATAAAGACTTAGCGATTACCCTTATATAGGCAAAATTTACTCATAATCGCCTGGTGGCATCTACTAAATCGGAAGTCAGGCTTTGTTGACTTTTTTTTAATTTAGGCTCAGATTTTATAATTGCTAGTGGCTTCGGGGTCTTTCTTTTGGTTTGCCAAGCAAAAGCACGTAAACCAAATTGTCTACAGTGTCAAGCAAGGTAGGATTTGAGCAGGCATTAATGGGAGATGTAGGTCTTTCTGATTTTCAAATTCAGTCTTGCACTAACGTTTTCTAATTTTTAAAATGTTGCAACATTTTTGAAAAATTTTGTTTCTATTTCCAATTATATGGTTATGAAAGTGAGCTCTGCAAAATGTAAATTGACACGATACTGAAGATTTTACAGCCAGATAGGTTCACTAACTCTTTAAGAAATTACCTCTTTGAGGTTAAAATCTCTAATTATGGACTCTTACAAAAATTACTGCTAACTAACCAGAAATCAAGCAGCTAAGAAGACTTTATGGGTCTTCAGGGGCTGTACAAAGACCACACAACAGTGACTGAAGCAAGCACAATATATACAATGTGAATTATGAGGAGATCATATTTCTTGGGTGTTTTCAAACATTCACAACTCATATTAAGCCTGCTGAGGGTTTGAAAACTTTGGCATGAGTTTCCTATCACCTAATTTCATGCAATTCATGTTTTAAAAGGTTCAATATCTAGCTACACTCAAACTAGCAACATAGTCTGTACCATACATACATATGTACCATAGCATCTTTCCCCAGTGATGCTAACTTCTCACCAGCTTACTTATACCTTAGAACAGAAACTTCCTATTATGATTTCTTATGTAGAATGGTGTTTTGGTATTAAAAGAAACTGTAAGTTAAGAAAAAAGGTACAAGAAAAATTTCAGTTGAGTAAGTCCAGTTTCCATTTTTCCCGCAACTCTGTATATATCTTCCCAAAACTAGTCCTGGACATAATATTAGGTCACAGCTAAAAATACATCTGCCCTTGATAGCAAATCATAAACAAATAAGTACTTGTAGCCATTTGTATATATTTATATATGATACCAGAAAACAGCAACCATTTCAACACTGTTTTATAGTTGCAGCAGGAAATTTATTTTATAAAATAAGTGTGAGAGGCATAGCTTAAATAAAATAGACCTGTTTTCATACTTGAGTGCCTTTTTTAGCCACTACATGTAAGAAAATAACCGTGAAATTTCCTTTGGTGTTAATTTGAAACTATTGAATGTCTTCTTATATTGTTCCAGAGTTAAAAATTCAAACATTGTGCTAATAATATACCCCAAGATCCATATCTTCTGATTGAATTGAAGTTTTCACTGCAGTAATTTCCCTTAAGAAAGCCTGGAGCCTCTGAGAGACGCTTTTAAAGGATTCATATAGAATGAAGGAATCTCAAATACTTAATGCCAGAAAGAGGGCCTTATTACAACCAGAGCCTGGGCTGGGTGTCTTATGTCTTCGAAAAAAAAAATCTGAAATTTCCCAGGTTTTTAACAACAGTGCTCAAACTTGCAAGATAGGGCTAAGGAATCTATACACCTTAATCATGAAATGTTATAGTTATCTGTAGAAGATGAGCTTGAAGTAATAGGAGCACTTACTGTAGGAAATGTGGTTATATTTCATTTTCTGAAATCTCCTGATGTCCAGTTGCTCGGGGTGGAGAGGAGACCTCGTACAGTAATGCTGCACAAGGAAAGTGATGTGTTTGCTAAGCTGATCAATACCATGATTAACTTGCTGAGCCAAAGACTGATCAATCCTATTGATCAGCTTAGCAAACATATTAGTGTGCCTGTGTAGTATGGCTACACTGTGTCTATTAGTGTTTAATCGGGATACACATGCATCCAAGTATTCAAATAAATTTGTAATAGATGCATACTGTCTGTCCAGAACACAAGCAGAGAGAAATTGATCACAGTCTCTTCCACAGAAGGCAGAAAACTGGCATTAGATTTATATGTTCAAAAAAGAACATTATTTAAATATAGAATGCAAAATAAATCTTCCCTTATCACATTTTACTGACTCTCTATGACAGATCACTGTATTTCTTAAAGGAATTCAGTTCCTACTTTGACTTTTTTTGAAAACATGTTTTAGTTCAACAAAGACACACAAAACAGTTCTCAGTAATGCTCCCTGAACTCTGAATCATGCCAGATTTTTTTCAGTGATGATGTGGGCTTAAAAGTCATCCTTTAAAAACTGATGTAGCCTATGAATAAAAAAAAAATGAACTGGGTTTGTATAAGCAAGGTGGTGTTATCCAGCTGGATTCAGATCTAATCAATCAGCTCTTGTTCAAGGTTAGATGTCTGTGACGATTCGTTTTTCAACCCAACTTGAGCATTTGTTTGTTTGCTGCTGTAAAAAAAAGGTACTCCAAATGGTTTGTATCTCAGAGCTTGAATTTTAAAGACATTGTAAAACATATATTTCCATAACTGAAAGAATTTATAGTTCTAAACACACTATCTACCCTACCAATTATGAGTCTTTTCTTGTTATCTGTCTCTGTCTTTCAGTTTGTCTGTCACTTCCTCTATAAATTCAGTCTGCATGGTACATGTCTGGATCTACTAAAATTAATTAAACAGTGAATTTTTCTTTCAGTATCTTATTTATAGAGAACTTAAAGTAACTCAGAAAGTTGCCATATTTTCTTAACTCTCTGTTAATTTCTTCTTTTTAGCTGTGACCTAATATTATGTCCAGGACTAGTTTTGGGAAGATATATACAGACTTGTGGGGTAGTTGAGGCTTAGTTATGGCATTTCAAGTCCCACTCCTCCAAACATCTGAGGGCAGGGTAGGATCCTTGGTTTTGTAACATGCTAATAATTACAATTAGTAGCAACATTTAAATGCACACAGCACCTGAAAATCTGAAGTAACTTCACTGATACTAATCCAGAACAAATACTAATTTCAATTCGCAAGTCCCAGAGTAAAGGCCTCTGGCAACAGGGCAACCATGGAATAGGAGTGCAGTACCTACAATACCACAAGAACTCATGACAAAAGTCCAGCCGTAAGTGAAAGATGATGATTACAAGATGTATTCAGGCTAGGTAGCAGACACAGCAGTCCAACATATCACCTGCTAGTCAGTCTTTCCGGGAAAATGTATACTAACACTTGGCTAAAATCTGACATCTAAATCAGTTGTTTCATGTAGGACTGTATGAAGTATGATAATCACCTTTACAGAGGACAGAAAAGGGGAAAGGCACAAGTGCCTCCTGAGGTTTGCATTGTCTTGCTCTTACCAGATTGCGCCATTGTGTATGAAAATAAAAATTATTGTCTTCAAATGAGTCACTTCACATTTTTGCCATGTGAACCTTTAAATATCTGTATCAGAGAGCATATCCATTATACCTCTTATGGTTTCTATTATGGATATATACTAATTCTCTTTACATATTAGAAATACGTTTTTTCTTATAATGATATTTATTGGTCTATAATCTGGAATTTCAATACCTTATTTGGAAGATGTAGAAACATATCTTAAAGCCTTTTTTTTCAGTTCCACTGTTCCTCATATGTGTTATTTACATTTTCATGTGTACTGAACAGCCCATCCACATTTCCATTATTTCTTTCCAGCTGGTACTTTATTTCAACTTCTTTAAAGTCAGAGTGTGGCAGACTTGCCATCCATCATTGTCTAAGAGCTCTTAATTTAGCTACGGAGAGTGTGAAAGCAGGTTAGAATGCTGTACTAAGTCACAGATATAGGATCAGACAAGCCTTTGCTAAGTCTCTCAGTAATTATTAGAGCTCTTTGAAACCTGCTGGCTTCAGTTTGAATGAGTTCAGGTGAAAATTACTGGTGCTCGGGTTTGTACTTTTCAAGACCTCTAGGTTTCACATTGCATTCTGAATAAATGGGAAACCAGAAATTCAGTCAAGGTTCTTTGAATGCCTAAAATAGTTTCATAGTGTTGCACAACATTCCTCTATTTCTCTCAGCCTCAGAATAGATAAAAAACATTGACAAAAGCAGCAGCAGAAATTAAGACATTGCTATGATTCTCAAAACCTTAAATGGCAGGAACAAGAAAAGAAGCCACCTGGTCATGAAGCGCCATCTTATCTAAACAAGGTCACCCATGAAAGATCGTACCCATGTAGTACTGGAGATTCAGCCACACAGCAGCAATGCCCTGAAGACTTTAGCAAAGAATATTGTAAATGTCTCTCCACTTCTCCTGAAGAAGTGTCCTTATGCAAACTTGCAAACACCCACTAACAGACTTACTGTGATGCTTTTTGCCAGGAAGTGACGGGAAGTTCTTTGATCATTAAGCGCACAGGCTAAAGAGATTCAGTTCAGATTTGAATGCCTGAATTCTGCTGTTATAGAAACCTGTCCTATCCATCCTCCCAATGCTGAGCCTTTGCTTATCCTACTTGCTAAAAATGCCTGCAACAATGGGAAGCCAAAGACAATTTCTCAGATGTGTGAGAGTAATGCCAACTTAGTGAATATTTTGTTCTTTATGGTGCTTTGGTTTTGGTTTGGTTTTGGTTTTTTTCTGATATAGTACATTGCTAATTTTATTTTATTTTGAAGAAAATATAACATTTTTGTAATCTTCGTGGACCATTTAAATACAATGGTACTACATCTGCCAAATAAAAGTTGACTTGAACTGTGACACTTTTTCTCACCACATGACAGACATGAAATTCAGTTCTTGAAAGGTGTCAGTAGGCATGTTTGCATGGATGGATGAAAAGAGAACCAGCCTCAATCTGCCTGTTGTCAGCCTGGCCAAGCAAAAGTTCATTCTGATCCAGAATAGAGGCATTAGCACAGAGCAGTCTAAGCCATAGGCCTCATCTTTCAGCAGAGCATATTAGCTCAGATCCAGTGACTCATGAAAGCATCTGTAAGTCATACTAAATTCAGTGGATAAATTCAGATTATTTTCTTCTGTTAAGAAATTAAAGTGTTTGGGCTTTATTTAATTGTTCCATTATCTGCAATTTTTTATGGCTTCTCTCTTTTGTTCAAGGTATTTTTTGGGTTTTTTCCTTATTGAGGTTCAATTTGCCATTGACATGATCTGGCAAGAGAACAGAATAGTAAGAATAGGTATTACTTTACCAAGTAGAAAATGGATGTCAAATACTCACACAAACAGTTATTGAGATTAAAACTAAATTTCATAATGAGTCATATTTTTACTTATCTACATTTTTTTCAAGCAGTAAAAATTATGTTGAAAGCTGATTATATGGGAACGCCATAATACGAGTCAAGCCTCAGTGGCAACCTTTGGTAATATTGATCTCCAGATGCTTTTCTGATCTTTTCTGAAAGTTTTTTTTCCACGTGAGAACAAATAAAACATACTTGAATTTAAAGAAAACGTTGCTATGGATATTATGGTCATCTTTCTTAACTCCTTCATTCTTTGCCAGGTTCCTCTGCACCTGATGTTTAAAGTCATTTTGTATTTAAGTTATACTGGACAGAGTAAGATTCGAATTTTATTTGTTATCATGTCCACACACAAATAAATTCTAATCTTACTCTGCCCAGTATAACTTAAATACAAAATGACTTTTGCTTCTACTATTTCCTTAAAATGCTTATGTAGTTTTCTTTTTTGCTTTCCATGGATGAATATTGGTATCCACAAGCTGGAACTCTTTCTTTTCAATGCTCTGTCTGATATCATATTTTTTAGCACTTTTATTTCCTGATACAGAAAAAGGCCTGTTGTTCTTTCTCTTTCCTTAGTACCCATGGGATAATGAAACAATGTTCTCATCATTCTCACAGTAGCGGTAAAACTTCATATGGCCATGAACAAAACCAAACAACCATTTCCAGTCATATTAACAGTTGTTTCTCATGGTTGTTGGTCCAATCTCCTGCCACAGAAAGCATTTCTATTTTTGTGTTCTACACATATCTTTCTCTTCCTTTGAAATAGAACACTTTTAAATTGCCACTCATTCATCAGCCTCATAGTCACCATTACACCTCATACACTTGATTCTAACTCAAGTGACTGTGACTTCACCCAACCTGAAGTGGTCCTAACACTGTGCTCCTCCTCCAGTATCATTCCTATTATGGCTTGGATAATTGCCTTGGTTCAAGTAGAGATATGACATACCAGCATAAGGAATTCTCATTAGGTATAGAGAAACAGTGACATATTCTGAACCAGTCAGATACAATGAACCTGGAAAATCAAAACTATATTTTCCCTTACTATTGTGTAACCATCTGCATTTTGTCTGTCTAACTTCTGTTATCACAATTCCTTGTTACAAGTTAATGGATATTTGAGTATATTAGATAACTGGAAAAAAAACCCTGAAGTTCATCCATGAAAGGACAAGGATTTAACTCATACACAAATATGAATATGAATTACATTACACTGGTTAACTATTAAGTTTGATTAAGTTATTCTAGCATATAGAGGATTAAAAAGGCTGGCACAATGATATTTACAAGAATTTACAACAAGCTTGCACTTCATACAGTTTAACTCAATATGCACAAGGCCAAAGCAAATTCTTCATATGTGATAATATCAAAAAATTCAATATTCACAATATGAAAATTTTGTACCCTTGCTATCTGCATTCCAGTCAAAAATTAGCATGTAGAGAGTGTACAGTCTCATTTCTTGTCTCTAAAGATTACTTCCTTGCCTTTTTTGATCACTCATTAATTTTAAAAAAGAAATGTTTTTCTGATACTGTAATTTATTCTGATCCAAGTGCATCATCCTCACTATGCAGTGAAGAATATGACTTCTGAGTACACGGCCAACCAAACCAGCCAGCTTTCCCTCAGACAACTTTTTTTTTCTCCCATGTCAACCAGCAATACAAAATAGAAGACGAAAATAAGATTCATTGTAATTGCCCCACACTCTTCTCCCACTCTTTACTGCCCTATAATATTTCCAGGTACTATGCATTAACCTAGTAAGCAACAATATCCAAATAAACACAGTCTAAAAAGATGAAGAAAAAGAGAAAACGCTCTTCTGTTTGTTCCTGAAAAAGGTGCAGAAGATAAACCATGTAGTTGAGGTTCTTCAGAATGCCAATTATTGTGCCAAGTAAGAACTCAAATTTTCTAAAATACCTGTTTTGTATCTTACACAGAAAATTATCTGGGGGAAGAGAGGGGGAAAGGGTCTATTTTCATCTTTTGTTATTATAACTTCTTAACTCTGCCAGGTAAAATAACTCTTCTGGCATGCCCCAGTCTTGATGAGATTTTCTGAGTAAAACAATCTGACATACATCTATATTGATAAAACCTTCTGAGAAATCCTATTGAATTCGTCCATGTGACTATTCAAATTTTCTCCTCTAAAATCTGATATTACAAGGTCATCCCATTAGAAAAATGGTTTATCAGAACAAATATCAATAAAAGTCTACTTGGTGAAGTGGTGGATTTTGCACATTTTGCAAGGAAAAGTGTCTTGGCCACTGAGCATATGAATGTGAGACGGAGCGTGGCATGCTGTGTGGTCCATATGTTCAGCTGTGCTTATACTCTGAACTGGATGCAGAAATCTTTAAAAAGCAACCTGGCAACTAATTTTATGATAGTTTGATTGTCATAATCACATGTGCATGGCCATTTCTTTCTGATGTGGTAACAGATTCTCCAATAGGATGTTTGCTTGGAGAGAATCATTAGTAGCAGGTAAGCATGGCATTTAGGAACTTGGCTTGATTGTTTTCTAAGAGTCTTGGATGATGCAACAGTTGATAAGAAGACAAAATTTCTGTAAAGCTTAGAGATAATTTGCAAGCATCCTTTCTTTGTGTAACTGAATTCTGACATACTGCACTTATTTTAACAGATGAACATCAGAATGTGTGAAAATGCAGTTTGTTATATGGTTCACCATTCTGGTTTTTCCCCTGCTACTTTCTTGTACTTTTTTAATAGAACTTTTTTGCTGCCTTAAGTAATCCAGCTGAAAATGCCATGGTTTGAATCCTGAAGACAAAACCCAAGAGTTTCTGTTTTTACAGAAAAGCTAACAACACTACAGAAAAGCTAACAACACTGAGACCAGAACTCACAGTGAAGGACTGTTAACTCTTCTTGGAACAGCCATATGGGCAGAACCAAGCCACTACATCTTTTTAACTTTGCTTAGCTCTTTCATCATCACATAATGGGGTGAGTAATGAACTTCTCTGTGTCTATAGGCATCCATCATGGAATAATACCATCTTGCCTTAGACATGAGATCTTCCTCATGAAGAAAAATGACCCCAACTATCCACTTACACTGAACTAGTTACAGCCCCTGTCTCCATACAGTAGTATAAAGCTCCATTTATCTGGGCATGTATGGTTATATACTTCTCAGATGGGGCTCACTTTCTTTAAACTCATTATCAGCAACTTGTAATCTGACCAAGTTTCTCTTTCTCACTGTTGTTTTCCTCTCTGCCCACCACTCAACATCAGCATTGCCAGCAAATTACTGACTTCAACTACTAATTTGGCACAGCCAAATTAAGACATGTAAACAGTGTTAAATTAGTGAACCCAGGACATATTTCTGTAAATACTTATATATTTGCACATGTGTTTGTGGGTGTGTGCATCTCCATATATAAGCATTCACAGAAATAAGCCCATGGGTATGTTTAGATGCACGCTCACAATCATATAAAGCCAGAAGTTAACAGAAATGACAAGTCAGGGATATATAATTTTAACCTGAAGTTACCAATGTCTCTATTGGACAGGGAAGAAATGTTCACATTGATCACAAAGGGTCATACCTACAGTCATTGTATGGCTTTTAGTAGTAGATGTACTGAGCTTGATCAAGCACCAGGACAAAGCAGTGAGGATCCAAGTTCAAAGTCATGCACATGTTAACTCTATGCCTACTGGTTATCTGAGGTTTATTAATCACAATAACAAGAACCTGTGTGTGTGTGTGTGTGGAGAGGGACTGCTTGTGTCTCAGTGGGTAGAATCATGACAGAGCTGTCAGGAGATCCACAGTACGAGTGCAGAGTTGTTTCAGGCAAATAGCTCATATCACTGCTTTAAACTGTTCATGAAAGTCACTGCACATAACAGAGAATGAAGTGCTTAAACAGTGGCACTAGAAACTTCAGAGATTTGCTTAAAATTCAGTGTGCATATTCCTAACAATCCAGTACATGTCTTTAAAATTTCAATGCACATCTGTGGGTGAATGCATTTTTTTAAAGCTCTGCTTCCCATTGTCCTAAGGTTCTCCACAAATGATATTAATGTTAATGAGATCTCTATAGTCCTACAGAAGAGGTCATTGAGCATTACGCTTCATGCAGCCATATCATTGGGTTTCAGGTTGTGCAGTGGCAAGCCCTGAGAGATTGCCATTGTAGAAAGCGAATTGACTGAAACACAAAAGATCTGGAATTTGGTTGAAATCAAATTTCAAACAGTTCAGATTATTATCCAACACTCTCACAAGTTAATTTTCTGGGACAATATTTTTTTAATTCTTCCCTTTTTGAGATTAATCAGTTCTCCAGATTTCTGTGAAACTGCTGTGGTCCAGACCATTCTCATTTCTCCATATTGTGGAGTGCATTTCACTGTGCAGGGGTAATGAAAGACAGTTCAAGAGAGCTCTTCTTTTCTAAAACAGGAGTTCAAGAAAACTGAAGAACTTCCCCAAATGTTTCTAAAATCAACATCTGGATATCAGCACAATGATAGGGGGCACTTCCACGGAGTGGACAAAGTCATCTATGTATAAAAGTACTGAAAATATTTGTAGATAACATTTTGTTAATATAGTTGGGGGAGAGGAAGGGAAGAAAAAAGGTTATTTATTCTTTTTTTTAATAGTCATCCTCAAACGTGTACTACCTAGGAGCAGACTAAACCATATGTCAGCAAAGATATCTACTGGGAATTATTACAGTTTCAGACAAGATGCATAATGGAGAAGGGAAAATGGGGAAATGAGTCAGGGCTTCCTTTACAAGCACACAGTTAGAATGGTGAAAGAAAACTATGAGAAGAGAATATCCTCCAAATTCAAACTCTAAACTAAAATTGGGCGTGTGGGAGGAAAATATGAGTACAGTTTGCATAGTGGCAGCAGTAAATAATGTCTCATGTCCTTCCTTGACTCCCAGGAACAGCTGCTGGCAGAGCCTTCTGCATTTCATAAATTTCTACTTGTTGGTTTAGCAACCCTGCATAAAATGTTCACGCCAGCTCCAAGTTCCTGAGTTGCCACATTTTATTTTGTTTGTATTTAAAAATGACCTTTAAGGGTCTAGCCTCACTTCTAGAGAGAAACTTGGTTTTTTTTCCCCTACTTTTCTATTCTTTCATTATGGCTCTTTCTCTTTTTTTTCTTCTCTCAGGCTATATACCACCTTTAGCTGCTACCAACAGCAGTGCAATACATTCATAGACTTATTGTGATAACAAAATGTGCAGTTCTGAAAATTTTTTCTTGTGATCAAACCCAAGTCATTTTGTTTTCCTGCCTGTTATTTTCCCAAAGTCCTCCCTTCTCCCATTGCCTGCTCAGCAATCAGCACGTTTTGGCAGCACGGAAAAGAAGAAAAGCCACGATAACTAACGCCTGAGCAGCTGAAGGCCTCACATGAATAAAGCACTTAAGAGGAAGACTGTATAATTAAGTGAAGACCTGCACTGCAGCCTCCCCTTGCAGCGAGGTGGTTATTAAGAGGAGGGAAGCCCACAATCATTACCCAGCAAAGAGGATGATGACTGGCTGCTCAGTGTCAGGCCTCCAGTGGCTGCCTTTGTCACCGGCGCGGAAAGGAGAGTTCACTTTCTGTCAAAACTGGCTTTGCCAAATGTTATCATTTTAAATGCCGTGAAAGAGAGGGAGCTGGGCCTAGGGGTATACACAGCCCCATATGCTGGTGACAGTGATACAAGTGTAATTCTAGACTATTAGAGTGACACATAAGATCATTTCTGCCCCAGAACATGAGACAGCTGAGGGGATTATTCAGGACAGGCTGTCACGCAATAAAATTTTCAGAAATCTGTTAACCCCAGCTCAGACCCAGTGAATATTTTATTGCTTAACACTGAGAAAAAGTATATTTATTAACTATAGAAAGATATAGCCGAGAGGCTGGGCAGATGAAAGGTTACAGAAAAACGAACTCACTTGATATCCTGCTGTAAAAAGTAGCAACGTGATCATGAAGCTAAGGAGAAGAAAAAATACCCTCACTGATCTGCATTTACATCCAAGGTAAAAATCACAAATAAAAGATATGACAGTGAAATTAAAGAGAAGGGTTCTGTATTCTCCCACAGTATACAATGGTAGCTATAGCACATGGAGACTATAACATGTAAACTGTAAACCGATGTTCGAAATTTCTTGAAGCCGATTAGGCTCAGGGACACCTCAGCAAGATAGCATTCCAAATGGAATGTGCATAAATTGGGAGCTTAAAGCATATTGCTTTCTGTTAGCTCAACTATATTCTTTCAGAAGAAAACACTGACTTTTTTCCAGAAATCTAGTAATATTTTGTTATACTGAAATAACAGCATTTTCTGTCTTGCAAGGAGTGCATATTAGCCAAATCCTGATTAAAATTCATAGAAAGCAACACAAAGAATACACAAAAAGCCTGAATATCAGGTTATTATTCAACCACTATATAATGTTTGCATTACCCCACTGCGAGTTATGCAGAGGTATAAACATACACGTGCCCAATTAAACCTACTCTTTCAAGCTCTTTTTTTCATGTGATATGTAAGTGCTTTTCATTGAAATGAGAGTTGTGTTCATAACCTGAAGTTTCTCTTCAACATTTAAATGTTCCTTGACACAAGGTAAGTAGCAGAAACAATTGCTAAGGAACTTTTTTTTTCAATTAAAAGAGTAAATTATACAGTAAGTAATGATCATAATGCAGATATTGGGATGTCAACTGGTTCTTGCTGAATTAAAAGCTATGACTAGGCTTTGATACAAGATTTCAGAGATCATTTAAGAAAAGCCATTACTACATATTATATTAATATTCATATTAAAACCATTCCAAAGTTAGTCTACACAGTTTAATATGTCTATGATTACAAGAGACAGCATTTGCTCAACAATGTCACAAAGGTCAGTAGAAAAAAAATAACATGATATGCTTTTTGAAAACTCTCAACATCTGAATAGTGTGTCCAGGGTGTAAGAGGAGCCCAGGGGGGTGCACTTGGAGAACAAAAGCAACCCTTCTGCTAATTGACTGAAAAATTAGCCAGGTCTCCCTGTGGGGAGTACACAAGATAGCAGCAGATGGAGACAGCTCGGACACCGTGGCAAAAAAAGCTCCTCGAAACCTGCTGTGAATTTGCCTGCAATTATGGGTCACAACACTTCTCTTGTTTAACAGAACACAAGCAAGACAAACAGAGGATGTGAAAGCTGGGAAGGTCATAAACTGATTGTAAATCTATTATTTTAGATGAGATTCTTGAGTACTGAAGATTCTTGAAGTGTTCTAACTTATCTGTTGTTTAATAAGGTCAGTTAAATAGCTTCTTGCCAATGGTGCTATGAAAGACTGTTTTGTGACCAATCTGAAATAATCTGCTTATTATCTGACTCCCTTTCTCCTTGATTTTTATTTATTTGGGTTTTTTTTTAACAGCATAACTTCTTCCATCCCCAAAATGATGGTTAGTATACTGGTGATTCCGGTTTAAAATATTTGATAGATGTCTGAAAGATAGAGCATCAATCCAACATCAAAGAAGGACTTTTGTCAGCTTGTGGGAAAGAGATGTATAAATGTTTACTTTTTATATCTGAGCTCTTCATCCCTGTCATTTCCATATTAGCTTTATTAGGGTTTCTTTTAGTTATAATATTCTCTATTTATCATTTCTGTGATTCAATTCTACATATAAAAAATACCATTAGTATAAAAATGAACTTAATCACTCTAACACCAAAACTTTTGAGATTATAAAATTGTTGAGATTATTATTTTGGTCTGAAATACCAAAAATTTGCTTTTGGTAGAAGTGCAAATACCACTTTCCAAAGTAATTAAAATGAGATACATTTATTTGTATAGTTTCATTGAAAGACATTTTATTTTCTTGATGCATTCTAAAGACCAAGTCCTACACCTGTTTCTTATTTCATAATGAGCATTACCATTGTGCTCCAAAAAGAAAAAATATGGATGAGAGAGGATTGTAGGGGATTAACCATTCATAAAATCTAAACAGGAATACATTCATAGTCAATCATTATGAATAATCGATGCAAAATAAATACGATAATGAATATGATAATGGATAAGCCAATGTAAATATCTGGCTTAAAGTGCATAAGCAAAATACTGCTTGTTATTTCACATTATTTTCTTTTAGTTCCCTTGCATGATGCTGTCATCCAAATTAATGTGCAGTTTCATTACCAATGTCTATTTTTTTGAAACCCATCACCTTCCACAACAGACTTGCCCTGTTGAAATTAGTAGATTTATTCAACAAAATGAATTCTTATAGCTCAGGAGAACTTTGTTCCACCTATTATTGCTTTTCCAATGTATAGACCCCCATCACTTCATGTCAATTTCCAAGATTAAATCCAGAGGACCTGATTCTACCGTCGCACAAGGGTGGTGCCACATCACTCAAAAGTCATTCCTGCTGGTTACTTGTGTGAATAAACACAGGAACATATGAAAATGCAGGGGTAGAACTTCACAGAGCTTAGAAAAGGACCCTTTATCTGAAAGTAGTTTCCCTTCCTGGTTTCACACATGGGTTAACTCTCTAGGACATTGTAACATATATTGCTTTATCTACGAGTACATAATAACAACTATTTTCCATTTCCCAGGCTTTTTGGATCACCTCTTCAAAAGCACAGTATGCTTATTTACACTTCTTGCTTCAGCTTTTCATTCTACACTGCTGAAATTGATGGCCTCATTCCAGGGAAGCCAAGTGCGTGGCAGCGACATTGGCAAGCACAGAACAGTGGAATTATTTTGACCAAAACAGATTTTGCTCAGAACCACAGTTATTCATTTGCTTGTACTAAAATTAATTCACTTGTTTTCAGCATATCTCATGCACAAGTGGTTTGTTTTGTACTTATTAAGTAGCAAAAATTTTTAACCAGTTGCCTACAGATTCTGAAAAGACGAAAAGCATGTCCTGTCGCTTATATTCTGTTTGTGAACAAATGCTTAATAGGGAATTTTTTTCCCCAAAATTTTGAAAATATAACTCTACTTATTGAAATTATGTACTGATAATGCTAGAAAAGTATGTTCTTTATTAAGGTGAAAAATAATAAGAGTTTGTATGGTAATTAGTATGTTGTCCTTTGACCTGTACCTCCAATCATCACTTACTATAATAGAAAGCTTTTCTAATCTAAAGGTAGTCTACCAAAATCTTTATGAGTATTTTTTTTAACATATAGTAGAAACTGTGTTACCTATCTCATGTCATACAGTCTGTCTCTGAAAGATGAGGGACATTGCAACTTTTCCATTTTTATTCTGTGTGGGCAACACGTGCTATAGCAAGTGCTGGAATAAAATGTTGAGTCCACACCACTAGATCCAATTTGGAAGAAAAAGTTTTCATGATGAAAGTGGCTCAATGTATTTTGTTCCTAATGTATGCCAAATCAAAGCACCTTTTGAATGCTCAAGCCCTAACTTGGAAGTGACTATATCTATTTCGCAGCTCTGATTCAGACTTTCAATGGCAAGTACTTTAGTTGTTCAAGTTTTCCATCTGTAAAATGGGGATAAGATATACTGCTCGTTAAGAGGGTTACAAGAATAAAAATCAGCAGTGTTTTGTCCTGTGATGAATTCCTATATGTATTATGATTAACAGAAAAAAACAACCCTAGACTGCAAGTGATACTTGGTCCTTTACCCATGAAATACATAACATAATGTTCAATAAAAACATTGGTGTCTTTCTCCTTGGTGTTGTCACAGCACTCAAGATGACACTAAGCCTTGTACAGGTGTGGAGGACTAAGACTGTATCCTGTCCATTGACTGATAGTTGCCTGAAGGCACCAGATGTAAGAGGAAAATTGCAATGTGCAGTTTTACATCTCTGAGTCACATGGTGCTCATGGAAATCTCAGGTTGTAAACCCATAGCAATTAAGTTTTGTGCTTTTTTTTTTTGTCTTCCAGAACTCTCATTCTGCACTTATAATAAAATGGCATTCACCTATGCACAGGGATTAAATAAAGATTCTACCTGAAATATTTTTAGATAGCAAGATTAATACAGAAGTGGTTTGCTTGATTTATGATGCTACTGAACTACATCATGTTTTCCTATTGTGCATCTAATCTAAACTGGTGATAATCTAGTTTATACTCAAAAAATCAAATCATTCAACTTTTCTCCTTTGCATTAAAGTGTCGGTGTGCTAGCCTAGGGACACTGAGGCTTTCAGTGAAATTTCTGATAAATACCACCAAATTATTCTTCAGTAGTAGAGAGAAAGAACAAAAAACCACAGAAATCCGCAAAGACAAACCAAATGAAAGAAGAGCAATTGTTGAAAACATAACAAAAGTGAACCCAAAATCTACAAGTAAAACTTCTGAATACAATGCCACAGGTCTTCAAGCAACAGCTTGGGGAAATAAAACAGAAAGCTATTTCTGCTCTTCTTTTCTGAATGGGATGTGGCAGTGCTATTTAGAGAGCAAGTGATGAGGTTGTGAGGTGAATATAGAATCACTCTTCAGCATGCTAGCTACAGGCTTCTCTTTCTAAATAAGAACATTTCCCTTTTGTTTTTCTATCTATAAAGGATGTATCCCAGCTAAGTGAAATCAGTGAAGCAAGTTGTAAATGAGAAAATGCACGAAAGAGAAGCAATAATCAGTTTACAGAAAGCAGAGCAAACCAAAAAGAATCAGTGCACTGTAATGTTTGCACTGCCATGAAGAGCAGTCACTGCCATGTCGTGCTGCATTATGCAGTCATTGCTGCATTATGGCAAGAAAATCCCCACATTACCAGGTAGTCAAATCACCACTACATCAAGCCATACCATGCAGTTGCTGGGATTCTGTCATTTTCATGCTACTCTGCACAACTACACCAGTCCAGGTTTTACCATCCAAGCTCTGTGTTAGAAGCAGTAGCTGGCCACATCTTCAATGCAGTTCCTCCTTCCTTATCCAGTGAATACAGCTTGTGTTCTCATGTTAGGCTGTGCTGTTCAACCAGCAATGATCTACCAGCTGGTAGATCTACAATGATCTACACTCTGTTTCACAGCTGCTGCTGCAAACCCCATTTTGTGACATGACCTGTCAAGCAAAGCCTGCTGTGCTTTGCTTTGCAAGGTACCTGTACAGTCATGTTGTGTCATTCCACCCCTATTTTGTTGTGAAGCCTGTGCTCCTAGCACAGGTAATGGGACACTATGGCTATACTCTTTGCTATGCATTACATGCACATACATGCAATATAAATCATTTGTAGAACAAAAAGAACATGACATGAATGAAAGTGATCTACTTCTTTTATCCAGAAAACATGTCTTACCCAAAGCTAAGTCACAAGAAGTATAAAAAAAATAAGTTTTGAAAGAGATATTGTTCTAGACAATGTTTTAACTTTAATATTCCCCCTTTTTCAGGCTCAAGAAAATTATTTAAGACTAATTGCAAGGTAAGTTCTGAAAAAGGGTATTTTGAGATTGTAAAAGTTTCATTATAATTGCAAAAAATTTTACATACACCTACCGCACAAGATTCTGTCTTCAAACACCAGTTCTTTTTCAAAACTTTTTATTCTGATACTTTTATTCTTTTAAAATATAAAAAGAAGCTTTATGTCTTCTCTAAATCCCTCTGATTCATCAGATTAGTCTTACCTCTTCTGAGCCTTGCCAAGAATGGAGAAAAGACAATTAGGATTTTCTATGGAAGACTAATGGTTGATCCCAATGCCGACAGTAAGAATGAAATCATGATGAGGATGGTGTTTATGATGCGGAGTGTTTTAGCTTTTTCTCAGGCGTTTTGTCTCTTACATGCTTACTGAATGTTTTTAGACTTTTGGTTGAATAAAATTGTTCAACTTTGATGAGAATACAAGCCTACCATTAAAATAGCAAGAAGCCTGTGAATTAACTTCAAGATTTTCAAGGGCTGTTCTTTGAGGTGAAAGACATCATGAGTTGGAAAAGTCCTGTCCGGTTGTGAGGATCTAAAAAGTCTGTGTGAATCAGGAGGGACGACAACATCTACGCAGTCTTCTGGGAAGTGTATCAGTCTTCCCTTCTCTCTTACCATTCCCCTTTACCAGCAGCCTCTTGGCTTCATGACCCTGTCACCAGGATCTGAATGTGACATTACAGCATTCATTATATTGGCAATCAGTTTGCTGTAACAGCTTCACCCAGCACAGACTGACTAGAAGAGGTAGTCTCATTCAGCTGCACATCAAAACCCTAGTGTTAATTATTCACTCTCCACTAGCATGGTGGATTTCTCTCAAGGCCTGTGTGAAGTATGAATTAAATTCATAGCAGCTCTTTTTTGATAACCTTTCTAAAAACATCCTCAGACTTCCTAGACTACCACCTATTAGAATTACCACCTTGGGAATAAATAAAATATAGTTAATTTTTTAATGAAGACATTTCTCCAGACTGCTTTTCTTCACTAATTCATTTTTTTAAAAAAAAAGTGAATAATCCACATGTGAAGACAGATTATTTGCAATTGCATTGATATATGATATAAGGATTTAAGTATGTCTCCAGGGCAACTGGTCTTCACCTGGCGATTCTTACTGTGGTTCCATAAGGGCAGCACCACAAAGTCTTTTTAGTAGCCTTATTTTCATCAGTATTAACAGAAGTTCAGGGCTTAAATGCTCATGTAGATTTCTAATGTACTGCTCATATACAAAGCATAACAATAATGACTAAGTTATGTTCAGAACTATTATGGATTGGAATTCTAGCAGTGCCTAAAGGCCAGGGTCCCCATCAAAAACAAAGAGTTAAATCCTTTTATTTCAGATACACACACACACCATTTACTGCTTGTGAAGAAACACTGCCATATCACTGATCACCACAACGGAGCTTAGTAACATGTTTTGGCACAGAATACTATAGGAGTCAGTCACTGGGTCCCAAAAAACTGTCAGCCTAGAGAATTTTGTTGCATTAGTGACTAGCAGATTATGGGAGACCCCATGAATTAGAGAAAAATTTCTTTTATCCAAATTAAAATTAAAGTCAAGGGGGAAAATCAAAACAAACCAACAGCAAATAAAAAGAAAACCAAATCACACAACAGAAAACCTGTAGCTGTGAAAACATCATTAAAAGCAAAATTTTATAAGTCATAAATCATTTCAAATATAGATAGTAATTTTCAAATATTTTAGGTCAAGATATTTCGATATAGTCAAAGTTGGCTTATAGATTCTAATTTCTAGTAGACCACACTTATTGAACAAATCTTAGTAACTGCTAACACAAATATGTGAGAGATAGTGTAAATGTCTGTGTTTGTATACATATGCTGGTCAGTACTTTGGTCCCTTGTCCCAAGAAAAATCAGGCATTTAGAGATCTGCCCATTTCTAATCCACAAAATAATGGAAGTATGTAGCTGAGGCTGCCATCCTTATCTCCATCCATCACACTTATTGTAGCCCATGTGGCATGCAACAGCAATCTCAAACTTCTGTAATGTCAAATACAAGAGTATGATCTAAGCCTGAAGTGAAAGCATTAGCCGATGCTCTTACTTTAGATTATTTTCCTTACTTTAAATCCTGTGGATTTAGTGCATAGGGTTTGGGCTTTTTTTTTCCCTGTATGCTCATGTCCATTGTAAAAATAAAAGTCCAACTTACTATTGCAATATCAAGTAAATAAGCAAAATACACAAAGGCCAAAGTAGTAGAACAATATTAATAAAACTACATTGTGTATTTGGGGTACACCCTGACCTTGAATTTCTGACTGTCTAGCAGTTTCTCTCACTGGGGGTAGGTTTCATGCTGGCCATGTATTGATAGATAGAAAGAAAAAATAAATCGAGTTTTGATGTTCTGAGCATTCAAATCCTCTGGGAACTAACTTCTTTATGAACGAACCTGCATCATTTGGGAACCCCTTGAAGACTTAAAAATTCATGTTATTTTACCAGTCTGCAGCACTGCATCTTTATATATATGTAAAGTTAGCATAAGTTTGACCTGTGTCTCTGAACCAAACCTGCCTATCATAAGAATTACCCAGGCTGTAGTGCTTACTGGAGGCAGAAAACTCAAGCCCATTCACAATCCTAGCACGTCCCAGCTCAATAAGTTAGGCTGTGATGACAGAGTAAAAGCAATGCTAAGAATATCGTGCTTGGCATATGACCAGTTCACTGCAACAGAAGACATTTCTGTAAACTTGGTGACCATTACTGAAAGAGCTGTGTGTGATCTTTGAAGGAACCATTAGCATATTTCCTACGCTCAAGCACAGGTTTTCTTAAGCATAGTATGAATAATAGGAGATCAAACAACCAGTAAATCGGGAAAGTGGATGAAACATTTTCATTTGAAGAGAAAAAGAAACAGCAATTTTTCCTGTTACCAATAGTTTTCCGATGTACTGACCTATCAAGAAGCACAAAAAGGACAAGAGGAAGAGTCTTCTATGCTTGTTTCCTCCAGGAGTTTTCAGTGGTGGAAATGGAAAAAGAAATATTTCAAGGATCCAGGACACTACAACAAATAACCAAATGAGGATGAGTCCCCAATACCAGACTCACAGACAAGGCCAATTAGGACTACTTCATGCTGTAGATACCAGGGAGTACTGAACAAAAGGAGACTAGAATTTTTTGTGAATTTTTTTCCCATTATGTATTGCTGTCATGGTTTAGGAATGGTATTCCCCAGCTTAGTACTCCCACTAAAAAAACACCATGAGCCATTCAACCTCCCCTTCTGGTGAGACAGGAGGGTGATCAGGTAGACCCCACAGGTTGAGATAAAAACAATTGATTGGAAACAGCAATGAAATAAGAAAACTCAACAATAACAGAAACAACATTAATATTTAATATTAATATTAAAAGTGTATAAAAAAAAGAGATTATTTACATTCAAAATGCTCACCAAGGGCCCCTGGGCAGCAATGAACAAGGGCAGATATGTTTACCTCTCCTGATACACTTTTTACCCCACTTCTTCCTGTAAGGGAGAGTCTCTTACTTCTACCCCTGGTGCTGATTTGAGTGTATTGGATAAAAACCTAGACAAGTCCACCCAACTCCAGGCTCCACCCTCTCATGGTGAAAAAATTAACTCTGTCCTGGCCAAAACCAAGATAATTGTATAAGGCGATATTATAAATAGATGTACATACAACTTCTGTCTGTAATGGGATCTGTAAAAATTGTCCCAGTGAAAGAAGAAAAGGAAATGGACACAAACTGAAACAGAGGAGATGTCTGCACCTGTGGAAAAGCCTTTTATACTGTGGGGGTGATCAACTAGTAGCATGGGGTGCCCAGAGAGTTTGTGCATTCTCCATTTTTGGAGATATTCAGACTCTGTCTGGATATGGTCCTGGGCAACTAGCTGTAGGTGGCCCTGTTTGAGAAGGGAATTTAGACCAGACAGACTTCCAGAGGCCACTTCCAACCTCAACCATGCTGTAATTCTGTGAGACAGTCAAGAAACAAAAGGGACACAAATAATGGAAGATATTTCAGTAAAGGACTTGGAAGTCTCAGTCAAAAATTATTTGAGAGGTGGCTTGATTTGATTATTGCATCCTCATGAAGAAGAAATGAAATATTTTTAAGAGCTTAATTGGTACAAGAATCAATTGCCCACAGCTGGAATCAGGCAAATTCTGTGTGTGAGAGAGAGCTAATACTAAGTATTAAAGTAGGCCAGGAGAAGGAGTATTGTGGGACTCTTGAGATCTTTCAGCTCAGAAGTAGATGCCTTGCTGTAGCTTGAGTATTAGGAAAGAATAGATATCAAAGAATGTGC